>JAVTVY010037181.1:0-161742 GCA_036873755.1 Hanleya hanleyi | reverse complement strand
ACGGTTCTAGTGCCCTACTCTTCCTTCTTCGATCGATTCCTTTTGACTGCCTCTGTCATTTTTGTCATACGAAGCGCATCCGAGCGTGACCTAATAGCATCTTGTGGACGATCAATCCTCTCCTATATGCCGGTAACCCTTCTGTACGGCAATCATTTGTATTCTCATGTAACCAATTAGTACACATCATTCCTGATATGTACAGCTATATATTGTTCTAATTAGATATCTGCCTTGAGCTTGAAGTGTTTCCCCCCCGAGACAAATAAATTACGTTTAAACCAAAAGGCAATATAGCACAAGCAAGTTCATCTTCCCTCATCTCTCTGATCAAGAAACCACGGAATCAGGCATGTGACCATCTTCACAAGTCCAGGTAAATCCTAAATCCTCGGAGATTGTTTACGTGGAGATGTTTGGTGATTCGAATGATAGGAGTTCTTGAGTAATGCTGATTACTTTTATTATACAATCTCATACATTTCATCCCCAGCGATCGTTCGGAATTGTCAAATCGGTATCCCAAGCTTCCGGCTTATGCTTCGATTCCCGATGTCCATTTCAATCTGACATCGAAGTAGTTTGTCCAGCGATGAATTTACATCTCAAACCACGCTGTGGATTGGCGTAATGAGCTAGCTTAGCGCGTTCACTGATTGGTCCGATTCAGAGACAACCTCTTGAGCTATTTATTTCCAGAACTGCTATGGATAACTAACCATGCCAGTATATCGATTACTGGTAGATACTTCATGTAAGCAGCTATTGTCTAAGCATTTGTACAACTGAAGAGGTCCAAGTCTAGACCTATTGTGGTCCCCAGACTTGGCTAGTATTGTATGCATTGTCTCGTGATTCTTACATGGAGTATGAACCCGATTACTGATATTCGAGATATATTGGAAATATATTTTTTATTAGGTAAACAAGACTTATTTACTAAATAGGAGATCTTTTAGTGGCGTGCAATTTATTCGTTGCTCACTTTATGAAGTCCAAATGACAGATACATTCAACAACCTTCATTGCAGCGCTATCTGCACCTCAAGGGACACAACTCGCACGTATAGCTGCGTCCGTGCTGGATATCTGATAAATCAAAATCTCAACAAATTTCTGTTTCTATTTCATAGGCAAGTACAGCTGTACTGTTTTTTTTTTATATTCAGCCCGTATCGGATTGATTCAAACAACACATTATGGACACGCAACGTATACTGGTGGACATACAAGATAATCTGTTTGACAAAATAGCATTATCTTAGCGATACGTTTTCCAGTAAGATCATTGACAGTCGCTTCTGTGAACACATTATATTAATTCGAGAGAGAATTTATTGATATATGGTATTCCCCTTGACGAGAAGTTTGATACCACGGCCGCGGACACTGAAAGCGTGTTTCGTAAATTCATGGAAGACGACCTAAATATTCCGAACGACACAGTACAGAAGATGCAGTTTTTAGCGGTACACCGTCTCAGCTACTAACCCCACAGGAAATCGACAAGTTCCGAAATCGACAACAAGGGGCATCACCATCGCCTGCCATCATTGTTACTTTCCAAAAGATGTCCGAGCGCGATCAAGTGCTGTACGCGAGCGGTCAACTAATAGGGACACGGAAAACTATCCGCACAGATCTTCCACCGACCCTGAAAATTAGGCGAAGTCAGCTTTCAACGATCGCGTTCAATCTTTGAAAAGATAGAAAGCTACAAACTCGCATTCGGTTCATTGATGTGGACGTTGTTCTTGACCGGTGGGGTGCACAAATTAGCGTGTAATGCTTAGATCCATTTAGGACATGTGGTTCTCCAATGTAAATACCATTTTCAATGTTGACTTCACACACATAAGACTTCAACGATTTTAATCCGACTGCGAAATGAACAAAACCATACATGCATACTTCACATAAAGATCTATGTGCGAATATTCTTTTCTGTTGCCTCTGTCCCATTTATACGGAATGTCACTATGTATATATTAATATTTTGCATTAGGGTTGAATCACAGTGACTTGAGTAGCAGGGGGTGTCTTCGTCGATGTTGTTGTTGTTGTGATTATATATATAATTTTTTTTGCAAGAATATATTTATTTCCCACCTTTTCATGCACCACAATGACAGTAGATGTCATAAAAATGCTTTATATACGCCCTAAATCGATCTACATACCCCTCCTCTACTAGATCTCCATATCTAATAACAAGTGGGGTTACTTGTATAAGTGGGGTTACTTGTATGTTAAAGAATTCGCCACGAATCCCGGTACACAATACATTCTCCACGATATGGCTGGTTTCCAGTAACTGATAAAAGACTTCCGAAGACTTTTTGAAATCGAGGCCGAAAAGCTTCGAATGCAGGAGAACTTACCTCATGGAATTCTCCACGCCCGTTTAGTTTTCACCATAGTTCACGTCTGCTCATCCATTTACTGTTGGTTGTCTGCAGACACCCGAATTACCCCCTGTACCGGGATTCGTGGCGAAAGTCGGTATACGGCTTTAACATTAAGTAACCCCACTTGTTATTAGATATGGAGATCTAGTAGAGGAGGGGTATGTAGATCGATTTAGGGCGTATATAAAGCATTTTTATGACATCTACTGTCATTGTGGTGTATGAAAAGGTGGGAAATAAATATATTCTTGCAAAAAAAATTATATATATAATCACAACAACAACAACATCGACGAAGACACCCCCTGCTACTCAAGTCACTGTGGGTTGAATCTACCCACCAATCAACTGAATCTACTTGTTTTCGAGAACAGCAATACTCCAGGGTCTAACAGGTCAGAGTGAAGGATTAGCTGGGATATATATCCCAGCAAACTGCCGATCCGATTGTATAATTTTGCTGACTTTTCCTCCCGAAAATTATTCTCTGCGTTATTACAGTTACGTGCATTATTTTTCGTTTGCAGTATATTCCCCATCACTCACCACTGTTGTATGTCTTTATACGAACAGGATAACTAGCAAAATATGCCAGCTTGCAATCATGGAAGTATAAAAATAATATCCTATGTGGAATATTTTATCCCCCCAGCTGGTCCTTTGCCCTGACCTGTCTAAGTTACTTTTATATGTGCTAGCTACATATGCTATGTTATAATATTCACGTTAATTTATACATTGATAGATACTGTTGGGTGGTTTTGAAAAAATGGGGAAAATGCGGAAAAAATGAGGTGTCTGAACTAATGTCATGTGTGGAATATAGAAAGGTCATTTCAAATACTCATCTGTTCTTCATTGTAGATCGGATGGGAGCGGATTTGCATAGCCAGCCCTCCAGTAAAAAATTCCGCAAAGATGGCATCAGTGGACCGTGACCGAACTCCTTACAGAGGCACAAATTAGCAAGCTTAATCTCTGCCAGAAGGCCGAAAGGTCACTGAAAGGGTTCCCACTGAAAGGTCATGAACTCGTGATAGAACTCCCAAGAAGAGAGGATAGATTGGAGTGGGAACGTTCTATGGACAAGCAGCACTATACAATTTTTTTTCTTCTTTATTTATTTCTTACCAAGAGAAAACATGTAAATATTTTTGAATAAATATATAGAATAGTGGTTCACAAAGTTTTACTACCTCACTTTCACCTGACTGCAATATACATCGTTCATAGATATCGGAGAAATGAAATTGAATAATTGAAAGTGACATTATCAAATTAATAATGTAGCAGAGCTCACGTTGGCAGAAATAAGCCAAGTATTATGCAATGATGATAATTCCATTGCGATGGATGTATGAAATGAACAAGTCTTATAGGTAAGTCTACTTGGACTAAGACGGTGTCCGGTTCTTTCGTATACATCAAGTACTTTATTGATTTATTGGTAATGAAAACGAACGTAAAATAGTTTATAGGCGTATTTGTAGTTGTAATATGAATAAAGAATAAATATATACCAAAGTAATAGATAGCGGTACCCAAGTGGATATTCGTCCCGTAACAAGACCGTGTAACACTGAAGGCCAAATCTGCTTTCCATATGCTATTCGGAAAAAAACAACAAAGATTCCCGAAGCAAAAGCTTCCACCTTTCCCATATCGCTAATTTACATCTGGCTAAATGAGAAACAAAAAATGCGAGCCTCAACAGCGTGTCCATGATCTGTCATACGTAAATATGTTTACTGATAGTAGTGGACATGGGCTTACCATGGGGACATGAAGAGTTAATATAAAATTATGATTTGCCCAGATATTCAGCAAAAACTGACCACCAAAAATACGAAAGAAAATAAAGTTCAGTGGTTATATAGGGTTCCTACTTGGCACAGATAGACCGGGGAAGGTCTGGTATTGAAGCGCTGGTGGCGTACACTATACGACTGAGGTGGCTTGGATTGGAAATGATTTCATGGTGATCATGCGAATCGGATAAGTTGTTGGGGAAATATGGCATGTTAGGGATGCACAGGGACGTCTTTAGGCAATATATGCGTTTGGTTCAATGTGACACAAGCATGGGAAATATTTTTCAATAGGCTGATTTCAGATTTTTTTCGTTAAAATTTTGAAAAATAAATAGTTGTCAGTTCTGTGTGAAATGCCCCAAAATGCCATATTCCTGGTAGGGGTGGAAAATTTCAGACTTTTTCAAGTACATTTCAGACTTTTTCAGTGGTAACGATGTTTACATAAGGGTACACTGCAAAAAGGATTCAGTAAACATTTACTTAAATAGGTACCACTCAGCTGCAACCACTTTAGTAAACGTTCAAGTAAACATTTACTGATGTATGTAAATGACAGGTTTACCTAGTTTGGTAAAACCAAATAAAATCTATTTAGTTGAACCTTCCCCATTTACTTATTTCAGTAGATGTTTACCCAAATGATTAAGTAATTAGTTGCAGCTGAGTGGTACCTATTTAAGTAAATATAAAAGTAAACATATACTATGGCAAGTAAAGTAAAGGCCTTTACTTAATTGAATAAACCTTGTTTCCACTTCATTACGTAATTAGTTGCAGCTGAGTGGTACCTATTTAAGTAAATATAAAAGTAAACATATACTATGGCAAGTAAAGTAAAGGCCTTTACTTAATTGAATAAACCTTGTTTCCACTTAATTTCATAAATGTTTACCTAAATGTTTACTTAATCAGTTAAACCGGAGTGGTACCTATTAAAATAAACTTTTAGTTAGCCTAATTACTATTCAACATGAATCTTAACATCTGTTAGCTTAGTTATATCAAAAACAATGTTTAAGCAAGTGCAATGAAATAAGCCTCAAACATATAGCGTCATATAACTGATTTTATATACATGTATATACAATGATACCAGACATTTGGGCTTAGACAAATATGCCACTAACTTATAAAAAAAGTGTTGAATTGCAGTGAAGTCTGAGCTATATAAAATCTGAAGAACATAATCTGAAGACTAAATGTGTATTCAGACATGTAACTCTGAACTACTGAATGTACTCAATTGTGACAAAAAAATGCATTCACATTGTCAAGTGGTGGAAACTGTGTACCAAAGGGAATTTGCACACTCGGGTGAAACTTAGAAACTGAAAATTCAGATCAGACAGTCAGAATATAAGTGTGGCTGGTTTCATACATATTGAATACATGTGCCTGCTTTCACTCACCAACCTGATGACTGACAAGCTAGTGCCTACTATAAAATGCAAGGGATCAGACAGTCAGAATATAAGTGTGGCTGGTTTCATACATATTGAATACATGTGCCTGCTTTCACTCACCAACCTGATGACTGACAAGCTAGTGCCTACTATAAAATGCAAGGGGGGAATCAGACAGTCAGAATATAAGTGTGGCTGGCTTCACACATATTAGATATGTGTGCCTGCTTTCCACTCCTGTGATGACTGACATGCTATTGTCACCTATGATAAAATATGTGGCGAGTTTTGGGGGCAGGTCAGACAGTCAGAATATAAGTGTGGCTGGTTTCACGCATATTGAATACATGTGCCTGCTTTCACTCACCAACCTGATGACTGACAAGCTATCGCCTACTATAAAATGCAATGGGGGGGGGAATCAGACAGTCAGAATATAAGTGTGGCTGGCTTCACACATATTAGATATGTGTGCCTGCTTTCACTCACCAACATGATGACTGACATGCTATTGTCACCTATGATAAAATATAATAAAGCGGGTTTTGGGGGGTGGGGGGCAGGTCAGACAGTCAGAATATAAGTGTGGCTGGTTTCACGCATATTGAATACATGTGCCTGCACCAAACTGATGATCACCTACTATAAAATGCAATGGGGGGGGGAGCTGGGGGAATTAGACAGTCAGAATGGAAGTGTGGCTGGCTTCACGCATATTGAATACATGTGCCTGCTTTCACTCACCATCCTGACTGATGGATACGACCAGATGCGATAAAATGAAATGTGGTGAAGATGGGGAGGGGGGGGGGGATGGGTGGTGGTAATGAAGGAGGCAACAACATGAAGCTTCCTGAAGAATGTACATGGGTTGTTGAGGAGGGATAAGTCAGAGAACTCCATGATTACCTTAATTTTCATTTACAACATTATTAATTGCACAGAAGTTCAAAAGTAATCACTATAAAGTGCACGGACATATCATCTGCAAAAAATATCCTTTCAACAGATAGACAAAATGATTGCTTCAGGCTTTCCTTAGGGAGTACAATCAATACATATACGTGTGTGTGAGGGAATGAGTCTTTAAAACAGTGAGTGAGTGAGTAGGATTTAACGTCGTGTTCAACATTTTTTCAGTCATATCACGACGGCGCCTACATGTGCCAGAGCACGAGTGTCCACAGTTCCTATTATCCTGAACACTGATCAGCCCAGCCAGTACAGCACCTGGTCACCCATCTCAATGCTGCTTAACTTCGGTGATCTAACGAGAACCGGTATGCCCAACGTGATGCGCCGTACCGTCTTTAAAAGAGAGTGAGTGAGTTACACAGTCAGCATCTGGTGTACTCTTATGAGCATTACAGTTGGCTTTTCAGTGAGACAGTTTTCAATAGTTTGAGGCGTTTCAGCACTCATTTGGGAATTCAATGTTGTATAGGTAGTAAATGTATGATGCCCACATCGCTTGAACACCGTACTGCAGGAAAGCTATCCAACATGTCAACGTGTTGTCGCACCAATGGGTTTTTCCCCAACATCCCAACTGGAAATGGCAGTGTTGATTCCTGCAAAAGAATGATAATACTATCAGTTGAAAACATTATTATATCTAGCATTGAGTAATAAAACAAGTGCAGACAAGAGTGTATGCCCCAACCCTTTGTGAAAAACTCAGAAACGCACAAAATACTATTTTAGTGGACAACTTCGGGACACCATGCATAAACCGTGGCTAAGGGAAGATACGGGAAAAACATGCAAAATAAACTGCTGGATTCGAGTGAGTTTGTGAGATTAAGAGTAGTAACTGGTAGTAACTGAGATATAGGCCGGAGATAATTCCTGATCCACGGAGTGGGTAAGGGCAGATGATCATGTGAAAACTCAAAAACAGTGCCCCTTCAAGTTCTTCGGGACACCATTCATTAAACATGCAAGTTTCGTTATTCTACTACAAAAAAAGCAACCAAGATCAAGGCTGGACAAAATTTCTTACCCACAGAGCAGGTAATGATGGGTGGATTAATAAAACGTGTAAAATAAAATGTTGATTTGAGTGTCTCAGTATGTGAGATTCATAATTCTACTACAAAAAGCAACCAGGATCTAGGCCGGACAAAATCCCTAAATCACAAAGTGGGTAAGGGCGGAGAACTCTGTGGAAACTTGGAAAACACACAAACACTAAGATGGTGCAAAACTTGGGGACACCATGCATAAATGATAGAAGATCTGCGTTTCGTAATTTCATTGCAAAAAAAAATTCAAACCTAATATAGGTAAGGGTGGATAACTCTGGGGGAGATTGGAAAATGTGCAAAATAAAAGTACAAAACTGAAAATTTAGGGAATTTGAAAAATTAGTATTAGAGTCAATTTTTTAGCAATCACCAATATGTTGTCCAACTTGTCCTCAAGGAGAGTTGGCAGTCTTCCCAATGTAGCATTTATCTTGTCCTGAAAAACAAACACACTACAGAAGTTACTTGTTGTATTGTGCAAGCAATAATATCAGTTTCACAGGGGATATGACAAATTTACACAGTTACTATGGTGAATTTGAAGCAATCGGGCCACACTGTTTCACTTACACAGCCCTCAGTAACAAAGCTTTCAGACACATAAAAGGGATAATTGGCTTGCAAACAAATTGTCACATGGACATCTTCAGATGCTGGCTTTATAGTGACTAAATTTCAAAACACTAAATACTGCAGACCTTGACGTTTGAAAAAAGCAGGAGAGTGGCAAATTACTCTCTTGAAATCGCCAAGGGGAGTGACAAAGAGCGGCAAATAGCTCTCTCAGACTTACCGAGGGGAGTGATTTCTATTTTTAATAAATATTTGGATATCGACATGCCTGGTTTGAAAATAAAACTTATGTTGGTTATTTTAAATAACTAGTGTAAGACATCAAAGAAAACTAGTGATTTGTTGTGGTAAATTATCTAATTACTCAATCACAGTTGTGAAATTCCGCACAGATTTATTAGATCAGGAAATGAGTTACACAAACTTCACACAAAATGATCTGGTGGTGGTGGGATTAATCTGAATGGATGAGTTTATCCAGGTGATTGAAAAATTTCTCACCAAGAAGTTGCATGCATTGATGCAAGTTCATTTGGAATTTGAAAGAAAAAAAAAAGACTGGAAAAGGAGTTACTTCCCCTCGTATATTATTTATTCAGCCAACTGAATGAAGTCTTCCAACCATGTGCGTGTTATCATATCTAACGGCTTGATTGGGCACAGCGCCAAATTTCATCAAATTAAAGAAGACACAGGGTTATTACCAACAGGTTTGTTTCATTATTTCCCTCTTGAATCTTACCATAGACGATAAATGCCTCGTAAAATTGTGTTTGGTTAGGGGCCTACGTACACATGTAGCCTGTACCATTGATGCAAGGAGGTATGATAGCACTCCATTTTAGTATATGCTTTCATACGTGATGCAAGTGTCAATCTCCAATCTTGCTTTCCCACGTATAGGGCGGTCTGATTTGACTTTGTCGCCATATTTCTGCAAACATTGCATCATACTTTTGACACCAGGACACGACCCGGGGTAGTGCCATTCGTTATATAACCGATATCATCGACATTCCACGCGAGAAATGTTAACAGATCCTCTAGATGGCTGCCATACTGTAACGTCGCAGTAACGTCGGATCTCGCGGGATTTCGACTTTCCAACTTCCGGTATGAATCCCATGATGCCGTTCTGCAAAACATGGCCGCGCCCTGGTCAAAGATTCAAATTGGGAAGGATATCCACATTCTAAGCGCGCAATTGATAGATATTCGTTACATTTTTCAATAGGGAAAGAAACTAAACAATCAGAATGAAGGCGCGCTATAAACCGCGCGCTGGGGATGCGTTTTAGGCGCGCGATAGGGAGCGGGAGCGATCGCGCCCCTCAAAACGCAAGGTCTGATACTGTATGATTTTTTTTTCAAAAGAGAGAAACATTTAATTAATTTTACTTGGCCTTACTGGTACTTTTCAAAGTAGAGTGTTACTGATATCTAGACAACCCTCACAATTAGCCACGGCAATCAGCAATTGCTGAGGTAAATGCTGTGGCATAATCAGTTCACCTCAGCAATTTTTAACATGATGTTGAATGGGAGTTATTTTGATGCCACAGAATTTTTGCTGAGGAGAATTTTCCTAATTGCGAGGGCTGCTAGACTATTATCTAATATATGACACTGTCCCCCAAAACGCACATCTACGTCACGCTCAAACTGTTTTAAATATTGAGTGCTGACACAATCCTTTCAAATATATGTATAAGAAAATACCTCTCACTGAACATTGATTTGCTGCCTCGGAAAGTGTTAAAATAACACTTGATTGGTCTGTAAAAACTTGACTTGCATACCTGACCCCTCGGTTCTAAGGAAATGTCATCATCAGTTCAACAAAAGTTTTTAAAAAACAATATGTAGTCATTTTCGCCTTCGAAACGTGATCCAGATAAAACAAGGCATTTTGATTGGCCTGTAAAAACCAACAAACAGTTTGGTCATATCAGGAATAATCCCTTGGGCTGTAGGTTATTTTTTTCAAATATGATGTAAATGCTCCAATATTCTGAGCTGTTGACAAGATTGACCACATGAACTCAAAAAAGGGGCATAACTCTGTAATTAGATATGGAGGAATCTCATTTTTGATAGGGCTTCTGATTTGAGGCCAAGCAAGGAAGTTACCAAAATTTGATAGCCGTAGGCGCAATGTTTTTTTCAGTTGTTGCAGTAACGGACATATGGATGTACATCACATCGACAGTACCAGTCAGACAAAATTGGCCATGGGGTAAAAAAAGAGCTTATAACCACACACATATTCTGCCTATCTCTCCACATGATCATAATAACTCACCTTACATTATAACAGAGCTAAAAATGATGCCAACAAATCTAGGATTCTGTAGCCAAGGAGATTTTTTCAATATGTCATGTCTTCACTACTCGAGTCGGACAGGTCTTGTAGAGAAGCATGAACAACACTCTTTAGCTGTTCCTCTAAGATGTCCAAGTCGGGCCTGATTTTCTTTGATTCTTCATTTACAATGGAAATCTGTACTTAATGCTTTCTGCATCTTCAGAGGCCACTGCATCACTCCATACAACTAAAAAAAGAGAGAAATAAGTCCAATCAACATATCAAAAGAAAAAATCAACATAAGCACTGTATGTTTAAGAGGTCATTAGCCTTGCAAAAGTTCAGTTTCTCAGTATGCCCAAACAGTGCCTCACTCATCACAGGTTTCTTTTTTAGAAATGAGCAGAAAATATAAGTGGGTGAAGGAACCCGGTAAAGAACTATAAATCACCAATTCTCTGCTTGTAATCTGGCCAACTCCCAGGCAGCCGGGGTGGGGATCAAACTCATGCTGGGTTATCACTTGGCCACCGAGGGCCCACACACCAACTACCAATTCATACCAACATTGTTTTGTTCTTACCCTCACAATTTAATAAATGCATCATCCAATATTATAACCCCCTCCCCCCTCCCCCCCCACCCAACCAACATACACACACAGATCCATGAACAATCATCATGACTATGCATTGTTGATACATTTTGACACATGTAACAATATAATTTACTATAAATCGTATGTATATGGAGGCAGGAACGAAACTGAGAATGATTTGTAGTCAATCAGGATGTCAGATGGGGTTTTTTGTCGTGTCCACAAAATATACAAAGTTGAAAGGCAATATAATTTTATACTTGAATAAATGCATCATCAACATTCTCAGTAAATGTTTAAAGTTTTAGTCTGTTATGAAAAACAAAATATTTACATTTCTAACTGACACATGATTGATGTTTCAACAACAACATTGTACACCACAGACTCAATTGATCAGTTTATCAAAGATAAGTCGTCTTCCTCACTCCGTATGGAGTTATTCTAACATTAGGCAAAAAGTTTCTCCTGACTGTCAAATGACCAATGCTAATCATTGAAACAACAACATCGGACGGTGCAATGTTAAATTATGTTTTGCATATCATTATTATTTTGTGTTATGCCACACTTTTGTGGTTATTTTCCTTATTCGGTGACTGAGTTTTTCATCTCACCTGTCAGTCAGTGAGGCTTTCAAACTTTATGAAGAAATTTCTCATGCGTCGAACAAACTTACCGTTCCAAAACTTTGTCTCAAAGTCACATGATTACCTTCATACATCAAAGAGCTCCAACTAGATGCATCATGTGACCTTCGTTCTTGACCCAGGATATGGTGTTTAAAAAAAGGCTTTTATTATTTTATTCAAATTGCAAAGCAATATAAAATAAAGAAATAAATATCAGCTAACCGGCGCTGTCATGAGTGATCAACACCCGTAGACTCGTACCCAGCTCCAATTCGCTATCGCTCTATGGAGACTAGTTATCGGCAGGCATTTTAAATCAGCACTGCACAGTGATTGGCCCATGGTATTCTCCACCCACAATGCCCCTCCATGCTTGTTTGGACGTCGGCAAAATGGTACATCTTCAGAAAATTTATGACCTAGGCCTATCCAAAGTTCACAGCTCTTCACAAGATCATTATTGTTTAGCATCATCAGATAAACAAGACTAGTACGATCAGACAACATGAAGGCGAAAATACTGTATAATTGACGTAATTCGTTGTTTTCCGCGTTTCAGTGGTTGATCTTCAATGCAGAATCTAGGTCAACTAAATTTATAATGTCAGCTGCTTCAAACGAGTAGGCCTACAAGTACGTTCAGTTTTATTTTTTTAACAACAAAACTTGCATAATGTTAGCAACAAAAGTACATATAGGGCGTATGAACAGTACTATGTATTGAATGAAGAACAGAAATGCTGCAAATCCCCTGACCTGATCATGAACATGTCACGCTAAGAACCTTGGAATAGGTCATAAATTTTCCGAAGATGTACCGTCTTGCTGGACGTCGTGGTAGTCGTAGAAGCGAGGGCTTTATTTAGGAAACCTACCATAATCGCTCATCGCTCATCAAATCTTACAAAGGAACTATATAATACTTGGTGGATTGGTGGCCGTAGCGCTCAAGGCCCTTTATCGCACCATAGACGAGTACTGGTCACTAGATACACACGAACAACAACAACAACACATATTGACATTGGTCTATTTACCGGTCTAGATTTAGACCGGTAATTCAGCCAATCAGAGAATACAAAATGCCTGCCGCAAACTAGACCCCAACGGTGCGTGTGAGTTGAGGGCTAGGTACGAGTCTACAACACCCGCTGCTCGTAGTGCCTACTTGAACGAAAGTTGAAACATGGATGTACAGTGATTGATGGGAATTTGGAAAATCATACGTCTTCTAACACAAGTTTGTTATTTATTTTAATAAACATGTCTTTAACGGAACAACGATTACCTTTTGACAAGTTTTACATACCTGCAATCCTTCAACGTTTCCGATAGAATTGTACACTGTGCTGCGCCACGAATGTTGCAGACAAGGATGGCTTCTGTTTCCCATCAATGTTGAAGTTCCCGAGCGCACGTGATCTTTTTCTCATCGATGAATTTCACTCGGAGCACGATGTTACGACTGTAGTATAGAAACACATTATTTTGAATTATCTTCGGATCAATAATAATAATAGTAAATAATAATAAATAATAATAAAAAGACTGATTTACATAAACTCTGAGGGTTCAATATAGCACCCTATCTCCAATCGATGAACCTTAATACCAGTCACTGAACCCTTTTTTTTAACGGAATGAACCCTGGGGTTCAAAATAGAATCATAAGATTCTATAAATCATGCTGCATGAACCCGATTTTCTAAGTGTGTAAGATCATTAGAACATTTTAAATTAATTCAAAAGGGATTTTCAAAATTCCCCCAATGCTTTGCTTCATCTAACTCAACTGAACTTCAGTTTTTCCTACTTAAAATGTGTAGGCCTACATTTGAGTTTTTAATTCAGTTAACTAAATTCGGTGACAAAACTGGATGTGTATGAATCCCTGACAGTGGTAATTTTGATCTCAATCCATAAGGACAATAGTCTAAAACTGTACATAATCATTGTTTAAAGTTTCAGCTGCATATGCAGTGTTTTAAAGTTTATTTAAAAACAGTGATGCTGGAGAAAATCTTGTGTAAGTCACAAATTTTATCCAGTTCACAGATACAGGGTTGCCATTTTTGAAATAAAAAAAAAAAATACTTTGATCAGTCATTTCCATTTTTGATCAGTAAAACTACTTTTCCATATTGCGACCATGTCATTTTCATCAAAATTTGATCAGTTATTGCTGCTGATCACTGACCCTCATTTCCATCCCTGAGACAACCCAAACTTCTGAAGTAGAGAAAAAAAATAGTGTAAATAACACATCAAATCTTTTTCATTTTTGGCCGACTCCACACAAGAATATGACAGCAATAAAAAAAAATCAGTCACTATTATATTATAAGAAATGATGTTAAAGTTTTATTATTATTTATTATTTGTGTGGACAAGCGAGAATCATGGAATAACATTCTGAGCTCAACCAAAATCTCTCAATTTTCTATCCCAGGCGTGACATAAATGACGTGACCATTCCCTACTGATGACACAGTTTTACAAAATTCCATCAACATTAAACAGAGTCAGTAAAACTTTTACGTTTTTTTGCATAAACTTGACAAATTTCAGTATAGGTGTACTTAAATCAGTTAAAGTTTGCCGCGAATAACTTATGACCTACATAATAGCGTCACCATTGGCGGCCCTTCATAATTTGACGAGACACCGTCACCAATGTCACAAAATGGCAGAAATTTAATTCGCCCCAGCCTAACATGTCAAAACCAAAATTGTTGCTCAGTCGTAAGTTACGTGAGCGTTTGCTACAAAACAGGTTTCGTCGCGGAACATTTTTCAGCCCAAATGTACCTCTGACCGAAGTGATTTCCATCAGTGACCACATGGACCATGTTAGCCCGAAAACATCGGCTAAGGGGTCTATTTTTTTTTTTTTATTATTGTTGTTGCTGACCCTTTAGCCCGAATCACATATACAGACCGAAAAGGAAAAAAATAAATAAGACGTCAGTCGCTCGAGATCTTCAACTGCACACGGCGTGGGGAATTGAGACAAAGGCACGAAAAGCATTTTATCGAATAAATAATATGATTTGGCATCTCCAGAACTTTGATAATCAACTAATGACTCATTCCGTTAGACGAAATCTTCTTCCAAACTCTAATTTTGTCATCTAACTCGTCAAGTTGCCGCCATTTTCAGTCTCGTTGAGAAACGAGATTTCCAACGCGATTGACCTTTCTGACCACGTGACTCGTCCATTTCACCGTAGTCAGATCAGAAAGGTCACGATACTAGTGCGCACGCGCGGTCAAGTCTCGTTGAGCTGTAATCTAAGGAAATGGCGGTAAACATCGAAATCGAGCGTTTATTGTGTTTTCTTCGTCGTCACTAATTTTTTGGAGTCCCAAACAGTCATTAGAGATGGTACATGGTGAAAGAAGCTCAGGTCGGTCAAACTGTATCAAATTGGCATATTTTTTCTCTACCGTTTCGTTATTTTCGTCAGCGAAAAGTTGCTCTTCGCCAGTCAAATTTTTATCGCTAAAATTTAACCTATGTGCGATCTCGGCTGTGATAGGAATGCCACGCCCCCTTACCCTAAATTTACCTATCACAGCCAGAGTTTCTGGGTTAGGACCATGTAAACTGGAATTGAACCCTTTGTCATCTTCGTTTGTTTAACACTTGCAGATCATAAAATAAATACAGTTTGATACATGCATAATATATTAAAGAACATTACAGAAGTAATTTCAGGCGTTAAATTATAATGCTTGTTGTGAAATCCAGAAATTTACAGCCTAATTTACCTGCACAGCCCCTTCGTCTCTCGTTTCCGCCCGGCGGCGTACAAACGCTGCAGACGACAGCGCCCTCTGCAGACGACAGCGCCATCTCCAGACACTCGAGTAGTCTCCCCTGCTTTTAACCAATAGCTGAGCGTTGAAGAAGTCCTCCGCGTGAGCACATCGATCCATTCACACTCAAATTATGTTTGCTGCCCTATTATAACCATATGATATGTGCTCCCTCCCCAACCGCACAATAAATATACAACGACACACATAGATGTGTATTTTTTTTTATTTCATGTTCTCTTTTGCGAAACATAACAAATTCCATAACTAAAACTTTACAGGAAAAAGTTACCGGTAACTACATTCAGTATAGGCAAATTTCCACAAGTATAACTTTGCATGGAAATCTTCACTACACTAAGTAGTCAAATTTCCATAAGTATAACTTAGCCTGCAAATGTTCACTAAATTAAGTATAGACAAATTTACATAAGTATAACTTTGCATGAAAACGTTCACTACATTAAGTAGACAAATTTTCACAAGTATAACTTTGCATGGAAATGTTCACTAAATTAAGTAGACAAATTTACCGTGTTCCATATTAGATTACTGACTAAGCAAATGTTTACGTACTTCAGTTTAACGTTTACATAAATATATGCCTATCTACATTAAATGGGTTATGTTTACATATTTAGTTTTATCATCTACCTATATAAATATATGTTAACAGTAATCAAGTAAACCTTTACTCAAAATTTTTGCAGTGTAGTGGGAAGAGGTGCCGACATTCTGACAGAGTCACAATGACAATATAGTCTTCTGCAGGGTATCTAAAGCACATAACAAGGAACGATGTGTTGTATCTCAGGTACGCTTTTATTGTACCTGCTCATGTGGCAAATTGGATGACATGACTACACGGCCCCTAGCACCGGTATGAGCGGTATTACAGACAAATCTAGAGATGCTGTGATGGATATGCTCTGACAACTCGTATATTGGTAATTGGTGAGCTGTATCGTCGTCAGG
This sequence comes from Hanleya hanleyi, assembly GCA_036873755.1. Taxonomy (NCBI): domain Eukaryota; kingdom Metazoa; phylum Mollusca; class Polyplacophora; order Lepidopleurida; family Hanleyidae; genus Hanleya; species Hanleya hanleyi. Next base: position 145,188 of record JAVTVY010037181.1, on the reverse strand, counting down.
TGAAAACGACGGCGTTTAACACAAAAGACTAGTTTGTAAAGCCCGATGTCGACCAAGCATCAACTTCCCACTTCTATGCCTGCGGACAGGAATTATGACGTAAATCATACATATATCACCGACCCTAGAACGGCCATGTACCCAACTTCATGGTGTACCGAATGGTCGAAAGGGCCACTCGTATGAGTTAGTGTGTATTCCTCTTCGAGAGGGTATGTCGCCTTTGGGTCACAAATAGAAAATCGTGACGTCGTGAAGATGGTGTATACTGTGAGTGAGTTCACTTTCAAGACTATTTCACTCATATAACGACGTTTGGATGCTACTATTCCTTTTGACACTAGGGAACGAGGTTTTGGTTTGGCTGTTTGAAGTTAAACGTCTCACCCACAGACACTGGTGATCACAATGGATCGCCAGAGAGCCTAATTTGTTTGGCACTTTAATCTACCTCCTCCCGAGGTCCTATTGATTTTAAGGGGTGTAGAAAATTCTGGCATTGCGCGCCTAATCCGATCGTACTGGCACTTTTTGTACTAGTGATAACGTGATGACGTCAAAGATGACGCAACAGTCATGTGGAAAGCAGAGCAGACTCTGCGCACTTCCAAATCCAGTCCGTATTCCGTTTTCGAAATTGGGGACGGGAGGGGGGGGGTCTTTTCAGTGCCAAAAATATACAATAGCTTGGTTCGAATGTCCGTCTACGCCGTTATAGGTCACTTCGACTGAGCTTCACAGTTTATAACTCGAGTATGTTTCCTCTATGGAACATGGTTTTTCGTGCAGAATCGAAAACAACATGAACTGCAGGCAAGCACCTAAAAGGTGCGTGGACCCCTCAGCCTGTTTCTTTTTAGTCAAGCAGGATCAGGGCTGCATCTAGAGCCAATTTAGTTCCAAAAAACGTATGGGTGGCCAAAACTGAAATGAAACAAAAAATGACAGTGTTGTTGTTGTTGTTCAATTTGAAAGGAAATACTAAACAGTGCAACAAAAGTCAGTCCCCCCCTAAACGATGTTTGATATCTTCCAAGATATTTTCCAGATCCTGATGAATTTTTGCACACACTAGCCCAGTAACCAGCCCCACACGGTATTTCAAGGATTAATACGTAGGTGTAGTTGTACGCAAATGAGCATGCGCAAACTGGGAATCGGTCCAATTTTGAAAAGTTCATGAACAGATTAATCCAGACTTTTCAATGTCAAATCGTTATTTCATCACAGAATTCGATCAACCAGTCATGAAATATTCGTGTGGTTGGGCATCCAGGACATGTCAACCACCACAAGAAATTCATGCGGTTTCACATAACGGGTTTTACGTAATTTGATGTCCGAGATGGTCAATAAAAACGGTCTCATACCTGAATATCCCATATTTCTGCCCACAAATCTTGGGCATTCAGTTGAAGTTCTGTGGTAAACCATGCCTCGTTTATCCAATATGGATAGGGCTGTTGCAATTGGTCTGTTGGAGGCTAACACCCCTGTAAAACAGGTTGCTCGTCGAATGGGGGTAACACCTAAAGCAATTCGCAAATTGCAAGCAAAGTTTCGTGCTACAGGGGATGTGAAGGATCTACCAAAAAGTGGAAGGCCCAGGACGACCACACGACGACAAGACCGTCGAATCGTTAACGTCACACTGAGGAACAGAACGTTATCAGGTATGAGGGCCTCGGTGTGCCACAAAAAAATCGAATACCATTTTCTGATGTAGCGCATATCCAACTCGTTCCGTTAAACACGACTCACTCACTCCTCAATTCACTTAACTCCCATTCTGAATTTCAGCACGAGAGGTCCGAGATCAAATAAGAGCAGATGCTGGTGCCGGCGCTAGGAGAGTGAGTGCTCAAACAGTTAGGAGACGCCTAAAAGCCGTCGGATTGCGTGCTAGGCGTATGGTCAAGAAGGCTTCTCTGCTCCGCCGTCATAAGATAGCGCGTCTGCAGTGGGCAAGAAATCATGTTCGGTGGACCAGACGACAGTGGGGCAATGTTCTCTTCAGTGACGAAACGCGTGTCTGTCTCCGTCACGTTGACGGTAGGAGGCGTGTGTGGCGTCGTCAGGGAGAGCAGCATGCCGAATGTTGCGTGCAACCAGTAACGGCCTTTGGTGGTGGCAGCGTAATGGTCTGGGCAGGCATTAGTTTGACCGGTAAAACCGATCTGGTGCCGATTCAGGGGAACTTGAACGCTAATCGCTACGTGACTGAAGTTCTTCGACCACAGGTTTTGCCCTACGCAGGTGCCGTTGGGGATGGATTTGTCTTCATGGACGACAATGCGCGTCCACATCGGGCAAGGATTGTAAATGGCTTCTTCCAAACTGAAGGCATTGACCACATGCAGTGGCCCGCCAGTTCTCCGGATCTCAATCCCATCGAACATCTTTGGGATCAGCTGAAACAATCGGTCTATCGTCGAGTTGGGGTGGAGTCAAATCTTGATGACGTGAGACGCCTGCTTCAGGAGGAGTGGTTAGCCATCCCGCAACGTCGGATCGCAAGCCTCATCAACACCATACGAGCACGTTGTCGAAATGTCATCCAATGTCGTGGCGGTTACACGCGATTTTAATGATTACTGACCGTCGAGATACGGAGTCAACATGATCGAATTCTGTGATGAAATAACGATTTGACATTGAAAAGTCTGGATTAATCTGTTCATGAACTTTTCAAAATTGGACCGATTCCCAGTTTGCGCATGCTCATTTGCGTACAACTACACCTACGTATTAATCCTGGATATACCGTGTGGGGCTGGTTACTGGGCTAGTGTGTGCAAAAATTCATCAGGATCTGGAAAATATCTTGGAAGATATCAAACATCGTTTAGGGGGGGACTTACTTTTGTTGCACTGTTTATATTTGAAAGCTTGAAGTGTTTCCCCCGAGACAAATAAATTACGTTTAAACCAAAAGGAAATATAGCATAAGCAAGTTCACCTTCCCTCATCTCTCTGATCAAGAAACCACGGAATCAGGCATGTGACCATCTTCACAAGTCCAGGTAAATCCTAAATCCTCGGAGATTGTTTACGTGGAGATGTTTGGTGATTCGAATGATAGGAGTTCTTGAGTAATGCTGATTACTTTTATTATACAATCTCGTACATTTCATCCCCAGCTATTGTTCGGAATTGTCAAATCGGTATCCCAAGCTTCCGGCTTATGCATCGATTCCCGATGTCCATTTCAATCTGACATCGAAGTAGTTTGTCCAGCGAGGACATTTACATCTCAAACCTCGCTGTGGATTGGCGTAATGAGCTAGCTTAGCGCGTTCACTGGTTGGTCCGATTCAGAGACAACCTCTTGAGCTATTTATTTCCAGAACTGCTATGGATAACTAACCATGCCAGTGTATCGATTACTGCATGGTAGACACTTCATGTAAGCAGCTATTGTCTAAGCATTTGTGCAGCTGAAGAGGTCCAAGTCTAGACCTATTGTGGTCCCCAGACTTGGCTATTGTATGCATTGTCTCGTGATGCTTACATGGAGTATGAACCCGATTACTGATATTCGAGATATATTGGGAATATATTTTTTATTAGGTAAACAAGACTTATTTACTAAATAGGAGATCTTTTAGTGGCGTGTAATCTATTCGTTGTTCACTTTATGAAGTCCAAATGACAGATACATTCAACAACCTTCATTACAGCGCTATCTGCACCTCAAGAAACACGTATAGCTGCATCCGTGCTTGATATCTGATAAATCAAAATCTCAACAAATTTCTGTTTCTATTTCATAGGCAAGTACAGCTGTACTGGGTTTTTTTTATATTCAGCCCGTATCGGATTGATTCAAACAACACATTGTTGACACGCAACGTATACTGGTGGACATACAAGATAATCTGTTTGACAAAATAGCATTATCTTAGCGATACGTTTTCCAGTAAGATCATTGACAGTCGCTTCTGTGAACACATTATATTAATTCGAGAGAGAATTTATTGATATATGGTATTCCCCTTGACGAGAAGCTTGATACAACGGCCGCGGACACTGAAAACGTGTTTCGTAAATTCATGGAAGACGACCTAAATATTCCGAACGACACAGTACAGAAGATGCAGTTTTTAGCGGTACACCGTCTCAGCTACTAACCCCACAGGAAATCGACAAGTTCCGAAATCGACAACAAGGGGCATCACCATCGCCTGCCATCATTGTTACTTTCCAAAAGATGTCCGAGCGCGATCAAGTGCTGTACACGAGCGGTCAACTAATAGGGACACGGAAAACTATCCGCACAGATCTTCCACCGACCCTGAAAATTAGGCGAAGTCAGCTTTCAACGATCGCGTTCAATCTTCGAAAAGATAGAAAGCTACAAACTCGCATTCGGTCCATTGATGTGGACGTTGTTCTTGACAGGTGGGGTGCACAAATTAGCGTGTAATGCTTAGATCCATTTAGGACCTGTGGCTCTCCAATGTAAATACCATTTTCAATGTTGACTTCACACACATAAGACTTCAACGATTTTAATCCGACTGCGAAATGAACAAAACCATACATGCATACTTCACATAAAGATCTATGTGCGAATATTCTTTTCTGTTGCCTCTGTCCCATTTATACGGAATGTCACCATGTATATATTAATATTTTGCATTAGGGTTGAATCTACCCACCAATCAACTGAATCTACTTGTTTTCGAGGACAGCAATGCTCCAGAGTCTAACAGGTCAGAGTGCAGGATTAGCTGCGATATATATCCCAGCAAACTGCCGATCCGATTGTATAATTTTGCTGACTTTTCCTCCCGAAAATTATTCTCTGCGTTATTACAATTACGTGCATTATTTTTTCGTGTGGATGTTTGCAGTATATTCCCCATCACTCACCACTGTTGTATGTCTTTATACGAACAGGATAACTAGCAAAATATGCCAGCTTGCAATCATGGAAGTATAAAAATAATATCCTATGTGGAATATTTTATCCCAGCTGGTCCTTTGCCCTGACCTGTCTAAGTTACTTTTATATGTGCTAGCTACATATGCTATGTTATAATATTCACGTTAATTTATACATTGATAGATACTGTTGGGTGGTTTTGAAAAAATGGGGAAAATGCGGAAAAAATGAGGTGTCTGAACTAATGTCATGTGTGGAATATAGAAAGGTCATTTCAAATACTCATCTGTTCTTCTTCATTGTAGATCGGATGGGAGCGGATTTGCATAGCCAGCCCTCCAGTAAAAAATTCCGCAAAGATGGCATCAGTGGACCGTGACCGAACTAAGTGTCTAAGTTACTTTTGTATGTGCTAACTACATATGCTATGTTATAATATTGACGTTAATTTATACATTGTCATTGAACTTGGATCTATTTCAAATTCTGTATCATATGGATAAGAGAACTTACCTTGACCGTATCGACACATAATATATGGCCCTGAGTCTTCGTCAACTTCTCTGCTAATATACCAGCGCTGTCTGCATTTCCTTTTCGTTTGTGTCCGTCTCGACGCCTAGCCAACGCTACTTATACATTTCTTTGTTGGGCGTGTCGCCCTACTCAACACCACGTGCCATTCAACATTCCGCCGTGTCGTTTCTGTTTCATGTGGCGTAATATACAGCCTCATTTGGTAACTATTGCCACACAGCGTTTAAAACGCATAGTTCCTGTGTGAATGCAGACATGAATAGTATCTCAGTAGCTTCATGTGTATTTCTTCTATATTTTTTAGTTAGGTGGGTGAGTGACCGACCGATCTTTTTCAGCGGTCGACATCCGTTGTCTCTAGTAGACAACCATGTCAGATGACGTCACTTTGTCATGTTGTATATATAAATATGTTATTTTCTTGTTTTACTTTTTCATTCATGATTTATTCACTCTACATTGTGATACTATAGTCTGTCCATTTTAATTAGTCGTCTACTTTGGAGCTTGTCAATAATCAGCAGTTAACTTAATAAATTTTCTTTTTTGCATCGTGCAGAACAAACAGAACTTTACAAAATGACTACCATTTCTCCGTGATATCGATCATATATCGCTCTTGAAATAACTTTGTAATTCTCTCCATATAAAACTTCAGTACAGTTGTTTCGTGTACCGGGACTCAATTACATAGGGAGACGTCATAATGTATTCGTGTTGTCCAGCGCAAAGGTCAACAATGCCGTACGGTCATAGAGGTGTGTGCGGTTTATCATTCGGCAATTCCATTGCGCATGGGATAAAAGCGACACTCCCACGGACCGCCTGTTATTACTGTATTCGGCATCAATGACCTTTGTTCCAATGATCATGAATACATTATGACGTCTCCCTATGTAATTGAGGCCCGGTACAGAAACAACTGTACTGGAGTTTTATATGGAGAGAATTAAAAAGTTAGTTCAAGCGTGATATATTATCGATATCATGGAGAAATCGTAGTCAGTTTGTAGAGTTCAGGTTGTTATACACGCTGCCAAAAAGAAAATTGTTACAGGGTTAACTATTGAGTTTTGACAAGCTCTAAAGCAGACGACTAATTAAAATGGACAGACTTTAGGTCAGACCGCTAACATTATATCTCTGAACTGTAATGGATCTAAATGAAGCCAGCGAGGAGGATGTTCCATTTGCGAACCTAGCATCATTCTTACCATTCTTCGGTGAACAAATTCCTGAAGCAACTTATTATACACCCAAAGCAGACCATGTGATGAATCTAGAGTTATTAGAAAATATGTGTTTCAATCCAATTGATTTAAACGATATTGGGCACAGTAAAGCTGTTACAGATGACACCGATTATCAAATTACTTACTGGAACGATATCGATATGCACCAATCCAAATATTACACTGAATTAACATTTACCGAAGAAATAAACACTATACTAAAAAATAGTTCATTATCATTTTTACACATGAACGTTATAAGTTTAAAAAACATTTTTCAGAGATCACCGGATTTATACATAACCTAAAATATGATTTTGGTGTTCTGGGGTTCTCAGAGAGCTGGTTGAATCCGACAACTGAGGCATTATTTGACATCCCTGGCTTTATACCCTTTCCATCTTCAAGAAATAAGAAACGGCGAGGTGGACTTATTTTTTGCGTTAATGAAAAGATAAAATTATGCACAATGAGAGAAGATCTTTCTCAATTAGATGAAGATGGCGAATATGAATCTCTTTTTATTGAATTACGGCGAAAAAAAGGAATATTTTACAGGCCACCAAATAAAACACGTCAACGCTAATAGATAATATTTTTCTTAACTTCCAAGAAAACTTATTGTCTGGCATCTTCTTGACAGACATTACAGACCACTTTCCAATTTTTCACATTTTGAAACCTGAATCGGGCAATGTTCCTCCAATCGTACTATCAGCTACCGACAAATCACACATGAACAAATTGGCCGTTTTATCCAAAGAATCAAACATTTTCAGATGTCTGTGATGAGAATGATGAGAATGATGATCCTAATACAGCCCTGGAAACTTTTAACTTCAAATTCAACTCGATTTATAATGAGTGTTTTCCTATTATCACTCGCAAATCACATCAAAAGAAAATCATTAAACCTTGGATTTCCCCTGGCATTTTGAACTCAATACATGAACAGAATAGTACAGAATATACCGGAACAAACTAAACCATTCTCTTCGTGTTTCTAGAAAAAAAAATTTTGTAGACAAATTCAATGAGAGTAACGACATCAAATTTACATGGAAAATTCTGAATCAAATACTCAATCGACGTAAATCCGCAAAAGTATTAAATTGTTTTAATGTAAATGGCAATGAAATATCCAAGACTTATGAAATTGCTTCCAGATTTAATGAATAATTTAGTACAGTTGCCGCGAACCTCGATTCACAAATCGCAGATACTGGACAAAACTTCAAAAATTATCATGGTGCCCATCCTACAGAACATTTTCAGTTTCCACAAGTCACAGCTGACTTTGTACAAAACACTATCATGAGTTTGAAGTCCGCTGCACCTGGCTTGGACGGTGTTCGAATATCAATAGTAAAATTGGTATCGAATTATATTTCTGCTCCTCTTTCGAACATCTGCAATATATCTTTCAACTCTGGAATAGTACCAACTCTCTATAAATCTGCTAAAGTAACAAACATTTTTAAATCGGGTGACATTACTATACTCTCTAACTATGGACCAATATCTGTTTTGCCATGTTTCAGCAAAATACTTAAGAAACTTGCTGTTAACAGGATGATTGAATTCCTGGAGTCACATGAACTTATTTCTATAACCAGTATGGATTTAGAGCAAATCACTCTACTTCTCTAGCAGCATGCTCTCTTCATGATATGCTAATTTTCTGCTAAAGAATCGAAGCTCTACAGTGCTGTATGCTTCTTGGATCTGTCAAAAGCATTTGACACCGTAAATCATAATATTTTTCTCTCTAAGTTGGATCACTTTGGCTTCCGCGGTTCATCTAATAATTGGTTTCGTATAATAATGGCATTTCTTCTGATTCTATGTATGTCTCCTGTGTGGTTTCACGGTTCATCTAATAATTGGTTTCGTATAATAATGGCATTTCTTCTGATTCTATGTATGTCTCCTGTGTGGTTTCACGGTTCATCTAATAATTGGTTTCGTATAATAATGGCATTTCTTCTGATTCTATGTATGTCTCCTGTGTGGTTTCACGGTTCATCTAATAATTGGTTTCGTATAATAATGGCATTTCTTCTGATTCTATGTATGTCTCCTATGTGGTTTCACGGTTCATCTAATAATTGGTTTCGTATAATAATGGCATTTCTTCTGATTCTATGTATGTCTCCTGTGTGGTTTCACGGTTCATCTAATAATTGGTTTCGTATAATAATGGCATTTCTTCTGATTCTATGTATGTCTCCTGTGTGGTTTCACGGTTCATCTAATAATTGGTTTCGTATAATAATGGCATTTCTTCTGATTCTATGTATGTCTCCTATGTGGTTTCACGGTTCATCTAATAATTGGTTTCGTATAATAATGGCATTTCTTCTGATTCTATGTATGTCTCCTGTGTGGTTTCACGGTTCATCTAATAATTGGTTTCGTATAATAATGGCATTTCTTCTGATTCTATGTATGTCTCCTGTGCGGTTTCACGGTTCATCTAATAATTGGTTTCGTATAATAATGGCATTTCTTCTGATTCTATGTATGTCTCCTATGTGGTTTCACGGTTCATCTAATAATTGGTTTCGTATAATAATGGCATTTCTTCTGATTCTATGTATGTCTCCTGTGTGGTTTCACGGTTCATCTAATAATTGGTTTCGTCTATAATGGCATTTCTTCTGATTCTATGTATGTCTCCTGTGTGGTTTCACAAGGATCGATTCTCGGGCCAATTCTTTTCTTCTATATATAAATGATATATGCAGTGTTAGTAATATACTCAGAATTATCCTTTTTGCGGATGATACCCGTGTTGTGTTTTCATCTAAAGAACTCCCAGAAGCATTTCGTGTAATATGACACAGGAACTAGAGAAAATTCATTGTTGGTTTTCTTGTAATCTCCTGTCGCTGAATGCTGGAAGAACCAAATATATCCTAATTAGCCCAAACAACAACATTCGTCCATCCAATATGCCGCACCTTTTTATTTCGGGAACAGAAATAGAACTCCTTCATCAGTTTAAATTCTTAGGCCTCTATTTTAATGACCAGTTGAACTGGAAAACGCATATATCACGATATATAGGAATAATAAATTTTATTAAAAACTCTATAAACAACAAAAGATTGTATATTTTATACTTTTCAATGATATTTCCTTACTTATCTTACTGTAATACCATCTGGGGCAACACTTATACTACTCACCTGAATACACTATTATTATTACGAAAACGAGCTGAAAGAACAAAAACTTTATCCAACAAATACGAACATATAGCATCATTATTTCGAAGTCTACAAATATTGACGTTATCTAAGTTAAACTTGTACTCATGTCTATTGATTGTCCACAAATTTATGCACCATTCGTACAATTTGCCAAAATCATATCAAACATACTTTACTAGACAATCCGCCGTCCATCATTATCATACTAGAGGGCAACAACTTAACCTTTACAGGCCATTATATCGATTCAATTTATCATTTTATACCCTCAACACCAGTGGATCTCGTGAATGGAACAAGCTTCCCCCTGTTATTTAAACAATTAAATCTAATACTCTACGACACAAAAACAAGGGGTAATAACTATAATTCCTAAAGGCGACAAACCGAGAGACAAACTATAGAACTGGCGGCCTATTTCCTTACTGAATGTCGTTTATAAAATAGGATCTGCCTGTATTGCAGAGAGGATTAAATCTGTATTACCTGTTTTGATCAATGAAGATCAAAAGGGATTTCTACCGGGAAGATGTCTCGCAGAAAATATAAGGCAAATTTATGATATTATTTGGTATTGTGAAAAAGAAGACGTACCGGGTCTCCTACTGCTTATCGACTTTGAGAAGGCCTTTGATTCTATATCATGAAAATTTACCGATAAGGTGTTGAAAACATTCAATTTCGGTACCTCAATACAGAAATGGACATCAGTATTATATAATGGCAGCTGTTCTACTGTTATTCAGTCAGGTATATTCTCCCATTTCTTCGGACTTGGCAGAGGTTGCAGGCAGGGAGACCCACTCTCTCCATATCTATTTATATTGTGTGTGGAGATAATGGGTGTCCTTGTCCGCAACGATCAAAACATTATAGGAATAAATATTCATGATACAACCCAAAAGCTTTTTCAATACGCTGATGACACAACTTTCTTTTTAGATGGCAGCAAAAAATCTTTGTTGGCAACTTTGGAAGTTTTGAAACTTTTTTCAAACATCTCCGGTCTACATATAAACTTTTCAAAATCAAATGCAGTGTTTTTAGGAAGTCTGCGTAATAAGCCGAAATACCTCAATTTAGATATCCCGCTTGCATGGAGTACTGAATTTAAGGTATTGGGTATAAAACTATCAATCGATCTAAATAGTATAGAAGCTTTGAATTTTGAAGATAAAGTTAAGGAAATTAGACACTTGTTAAAGGAATGGGGTAGGAGAGATTTGACAGTGTTAGGGAGAATAACGGTAATTAAAACGTTAGCCCTTTCAAAACTAACGCATTTGTTAACCGCTCTCCCATCGCCTTCAGACGAACTCGTTAAAAAGTTAGAACAATTATGTTTTGGCTTTATTTGGAAAAATCAACCTCCTAAAATGGCGCGGAAGACCATAACCCAACCATATAAAGATGGAGGGCTAAAAGCACCGGATATCCGCATTTTTATAAAGTCGCTAAAAGTAAGCTGGTTGAGAAAACTATTGACATCTACATGTAAATGGCAGAGCATATTAACTTATATCCTTCCTGTACCATTCTCAGTTTTTAACCAAATGGGAGATGTTTTCATTGACGACATTGCAGCCAAATGCGATAATTATTTTTGGAAAGATGTATTTCTATCTTTGACAGAATTCATACAAATATGTACGAATCAGATTAGTAGTATCCAGCAACCGATTTGGATGAATTCAGCAGTTCTGGTGAATGATCAACCTGTTTACTATCCAAAATGGCTTAGGCGGGGGATAGTCAACTATATAGATTTGATAGAGGCCCAAGAAAGGTTTCGAGAGTATGAGGATTTCTGTGAATTCTATGGTTTTCGTCCAGCTTTCACTTTATATTATGGATTAATAAACGCATTGAAATATAGTGTAAAGAATCTTAAGGTTCACAGTAAATATGTATTAGGCACATATGGTCCACGTATATAGCTGATCATCTATTAATATTGTTGAATTGTAAAAAAGGTTGTAGAAAAATATCTGCACTCTTTATTCACAAATTGTATTCGGTTCCGAAATTTGAACGTAAATGGCACGATCAACTGCATATTGTTTATAGTAAAGAAGTTTGGAATAGAGTCTATATGGTTCCCAGATCGGCTACCTTAGATACAAAACTAATATGGTTTCAATACAGGATAATAAGTCGGATCCTTGGAACCAACGAATATTTACACAAAATAGGATTTCAGGATCACGATACCTGTTGGTTTTGTAAAAGTACGTCCGAATGCATTTCCCATCTGTTTTGGTTCTGCCCAGTTGTGAATCAGTTTTGGCGAGAGGTAAATCTCTGGTTTTCGGACTGTGGTTTCAGTCTCATCCTTAACGCAACAACTGCTATTTTAGGTATAACAGACGGTCTAAATGAATATAAAGATTTAAATTTCTATATGTTGCAAACACTCATTATCTAGGGCTGCCTTAGCTATCCTATCAGTCTCAGTTTTACCTCTGATGCCAACGTGACTAGGCGACCAACAAAACACAATATCAATCTGTTGCTCAAATCTACAGTCATGTATAGTTGTAGAATACTCAAGATAGTGGGACGAGTCGAAGTTCCACTTTTAATCGCTTGGAGGCATGACAGTGAATCTGAGAATATGACACATTTTTCCTTTTAGTGGACCCTATACCTTCTAAATGAATATTTTACCTGGTAGTCGACAGGTTTTAGTTTTGGAATTAAAGATAGTAGCACATTCATATATCACTTATATAACACATAAGGTGAGAACTTCATCTTATATATATCTATGTATATACGACATTCGTGAAATACCCGTGGCCCAGTTAGACGTTTACAATTCATCATGTTTGAACAGTCAGAGAGCCTCTCACCATGATCGTGGTTATATTGGCGCTTTTCGGAACACCAGATTTTATCACCAAAGTTTAACCTACCCTCGCTCTGAGCTGTGATAGGAATCCCATGCCCCCTTACCCTATATTCACCTATCACAGCTAGAGTTTCTGAGTTAACCCACCATGTTATTATCATTGGATGTCTCATACATTTTCATTGCGCCAGAGCTTCGACATTTGCTCCAGAAGGCCAATATGACATGCCGAAGATCTTTCTCTTTAGATAAATACATAAATATGATCATTATCTTCGTATATTAATAACAAATCCGCGGAAAATATATACTGACGGTTTCAAGAATTGCGACCACCTTCTCATAATCGCTGTAATTTCTATATGTACATTATATCGTTGCTATTTATCACGAGGCACGGGGGCGACAGTATAGTTGCTCCATATCGCTAAATATATAGGTCCACGAAAAATAACTCGTAATTTACAGACAAACCAACGGTTGCAAGTTTAAGCCGTCACACCGCCACCTGTTTCAGTGTGCAATTTGATGCATGGAAATGACACTTGGTGTTCACGTCGATGTTGTATTTCCAAAGCTTCATCTCTACAAGGGTTGGTCCCCTTGTTGTTCTACACTGTGATGTACAACACCAGATGATTACACTATATATTGCGTAACGTTGGGTTTGCTGACTGCAGGATTGATTTTTGTCGTCGAAGCTTGATATTAGTGGGTATACATATACATGGCCTGTGTGGACATGGAAGGTACCCCTCGGCCAATTAAGACAAACTTCAGGAATTTCAGAAAAAATGAATTGCCTTTTTTTGGTTTCAACATGGGTCAGGTATCACATATAGTGCGAATGAAATCACATCTGTCCTTTGCTTGGATAACATTGTTCGTTAGCAAACCTCCAACATATTTTCATCTTCTTTAGCTGGATATTTTCGCGTCTTTATCGAATCTCTTTTCAATAACAAAAATGTATTCGGACAAACCGAACATTCCGGATTAGTCTACCCTGAAAAAGATTCAAGCCTACGTCTTAGTGAAAGTCACTTTATCAAGTTTGATATCGATTGGTTTCTTTATTCTCAAGATATGGGCCAGACATTGGTGATACAGGGATCTCGCTAAAATCTATATTATTCCATCTGCCATAGTTATAGCCAGTCATGTGGTCGGTGAGTTCTTACTTGTGAATATTTTTTCATCGATTATTTAGTAGAAATGACATAATTGTCTCTAAAGCATACCGCTAATGATGAAACCTTGAGACCGCTTGGTCAGAAAGAACGAACGCTCTACCCCACTGCGCAACATTTCCTTTCACAAAATAATAGTTGCAATATGGTGTTAAATAGTGTCAATCAGCCTCACTCGAAGACGTTGATCCAGCCAACCCGGAACATATTATTAGATATAAATTGATACATATATGAACAGAGGCACTGTCTCGAGGTTAATATCCTCCAGCATAACCCAGGCTTACATAGACAACCAATATAATTAACAAAGTAGTATGATAAGAGGTCATATCTGGTTATCCATCTAGTTGAAAAGTAATAGCAAGCGTCAGATACGACATTCAATATACAGTCGTCGTCCATAATTTGTGCGCCAACAATGGAAAGACATAAAAAAATTTAATACAAGATGGTTTTCTACAAGACAGAAGCAGTCAACAGCTTTCAATGATGTCAGCAAGACATAATGACTTTCTATACATAAAATCTTAATCAATAACCACTATCATTCTTCTGTATCCAAATGAATTTCCAATTCGTTTCGAGCGTTTATTATAGTCACGCTTTCATAGTGACCGTTCATTTGAACACCACGTGAATATATTCCCATATATATGTGAATGACGCGGATATTCTTTAATGGACGACGGCTGAATTATGAATGACGGACTAGACGCTTGTATAAAACACGTGATGTTCAAACGGACCTAACTTCGGATTAAGCGAAATTACACAACACGTGATGTTCAAACGGACCTAACTTCGGATTAAGCGAAATTACACATAAGTTAATACGAAACGTAGCGCCATAGATCTTGCACACTACGATCGTATTTTGCCGTCCATGTACGATATTTAGGACAGAAGTTGAAAAACTTTGAATGGAGGCGTTTGGTGGTATAAACCTGTTCGACAAGTTTCCACAATAATATTCTGTGACGTTGATTGAAATCGACACAATCTGTGCATGACCTAGCAAATGCTACCAGGCGCGTTACGTATACGCCGTGGGCAGTTTTTTTCTGAAATATTGGTATCCAGAATGGGTAGTTAACTATGTCTCTTTGGCGTAGATTCGACGTGAGAGAAAGCCCTGGTTATTCTTGTGAAGGCATACGTTCAGATAAGATGTTCCATCTGGGCTATCTGCGCTTTCCTACAATCCAGGGAAGGGCGGTAAATATGGTTCAGAGCGCCGCTAATATATGGATCATCCAATGCAAGGAGATCGTCTATATAGCGTTTGGTGGATGAGAATGGGGGGGGGGGGGTTGAAATGGTTATCTTCTGACAATTTCTGCTTATAGGCGTCTTCATACGAGAACAGTTATAAGTTTGAGATTCTTAATATTTTTGATCCAACTATAAACAGTACCATTATGCCTGCTATTCACGTATAATGGGAGGTGGAGTTATTTCAGCATTTTTTCGATCTCACATGTGTTGGAAATCCATTTGATGGTCATGTGGTCTTCCCTGGATTTGGAGGAATCCACTGATAGCCCAAATGGGACATCATATCTGGACCTATACATTTACAACAATGATCACGGCTTCCTCTCACGTCGACTCTACGGCAAGACAGACAACTACAAGCTTGACATAGATAACTACCCATTTCTGGATAGCAACATTCCAAAAGGCTTTGCATACGACATATACATATCTCGCCTGGTAGCATTTGCTAGATAATGTGCCGACTATGGCGATTTTAATGAACGCCACAGAATATTACTTCAGAACCTGTCAAGCAGGGTTACACCACTACACGCCTTCGTTTAAAGTGTCTCGATTTAAGTGATAACTGTCGTACACTGGCGGCAAAATACGTGTGCAAGATCACTGGTGCTACGTTTCGTAACATGTGGCTAAGGGCCGTTTGAATATTATGTACTCAACATCTCCATGAACATCCACAATCAAAGCGTGAATAAAATAATACTCTGGAAACGATTTGACATTCGTTTGGATAAAGAATAATGATCAGTGATTAGGAGTTAATGTAAAGAACATCATCATGTCTTGTTGACATGTGAAAACTGTTGACCGTTACACATTAGGAATTGGCACAAACTGTCATACGAAATAGGTCTGTCGATTTTTGATGAGAACATTCTGTTATGGACGACGGCTGAATATTTGATGTCAGATCTGACGCTTGCTATTTGTTCATGAGACGTTTAGCCATTTTGTTATTTCATTAAATAATGAAAGGTCAGAGTACTTTGAAGACAGTTCTTATTCCTCTTTATAAAAGTTTTGGGACTTAGGTAAAGAGTATATCAGTGTCATACTAAATCATAAATCGAAGATCTGTCAAAAATTGGGGATGTTCTGTAAAATTAGAGGCCGCCTTATTAAATACAGCGATTTGTTTTATAGGAAACGTCTGTTATCAGAGCCTGGCTACAAGTCTCTTTTCCAGATAAGTTTGGTAATAAATTTCATCAGAATGTCTTATTCCGCTGATCCCAGGGCAATTCATGGTGTCAATGTGAACAAACAATATTCAATATGGTCTAGAAATTCATCCCGATAAAAGACTACTGGTCATTGATACGGATTCGATGATAGGTACATCATGATATCTTGCAGGCATCATCGGAAACTGTTAACCGCTTCTCTCTTGCAATAAACGACTACCGCTTGGATTTATGTTATAATGGTACTGGAGTCCTGTAAACACCATGTCGAATATGGATGGAGGAATTCTTTATGAATGACTTTTTTTTTTTTTTTTTATTGATAGGCATTTAGAAGTCGGCGTATATAACACAAGGCTATTCTATGGATAACAACTTCTTTATTGCTTTATTGCTATTGTGCAATGATTATTTTGTGACCTTGTTCGCTTGTTATCACTTGTATAAATACCCTCAACTGTACTATGTAGATAGATCATTAGCTTTGAAAAAGTTGGAAGTATCTCCAACGAAACGTCAGCTCCACAGCAATAAAGAAGTTGTTATCCATAGAATAGCCTTGTGTGTTTTATGAATGACGTTTGGCGTGTTAATGTCAGATCTGACTTTTGTATTTCTACTCTCCCTAAATTCGAAAAAAACCCTGAACCATAAACTTAATGACAGCCCGTCAACTTTTGAGCGCATTTTATTGAGCTTACTTCCATAGGTATAGGAGCAAACCATCAGGGAAATTCAAAATGGTGACCATAAAATGAAACACGTGAATTTGATTTAAGGATGTATACTTATTACATTTTGATTATTTTTCAAGATAATTAACCTACATTGTTACGTTATTTCGAGAAAGGTTAACAAATCGGTCGAGGATGACATCACTGTGAGTGAAGTCACCAGAGCAGTATCCTCAGATGTAGTATTTACCAAATATGAAGAATGAAAAAATTGTGGAGCCAGTGTAACAAAAATGTTGGGAAGCGTGAAACAAAATAATCCCGCTCAGCACTGAGGACATTGTCCAGATAAAGTGATATATTTATGGTACGATGGAGGGTGTATTAATTTATACAGGAGACGAGAACTTTATCTCTTGTGTACAGAATAATTGATTTGGGTAATTGTGATCCTGTACTCTCCGGGATCCCATTAATGCCAGGTAACAGCTGCAGGCTGAGGTAGGCGCGCGCTCAGGTATTTAGAGATGATTAACTCATATTGATCTTCTCTCTTTATCCTCGTCATCTTACATATTAAGTAGCCTCCATTGCTCTATCGCTTATCTCTTTGATGATAGGAATCAAACAGGTGAAATGATATACTTTATCGATTCCTATTCTCATATACACCTGTCCACCTGATTACAAAATGTCAGACCTTTTTATTTTCTGTATTATGAAATTGTATCCTACATATCAAGTTAATTTATATGAAGATAACATGTCACATAATTCGATTTTCTGTCGATTTGCCTCACATAGGTCAGTTTTATTATATTTCATTCCAAGGAAAACCTCACTCGAGGTCTGTTTATATATACTGTAGCTACTTCCCGCAAGCGTAAGATCTGACGTTCAGTATCAAGTCATCGTTCATGAAGAAGTTCCGTGCCCATAATCGAAGGATCTATTTCATAAGACAATATTAGCATCAAAGTTGAAGTACAGGCATCAATAAATAAATATATATGTACCAGGCAGTTTTCAATGATGCCGACAAGACATCATATCAGCAAACCCGTCCAAATCAATTTTCAAGTCGTTTTTGTTTTAGCATTATAGACAGACATTGATTGTGACGGTTCATATGAACATCGTGAAAATATCGTGTTACACGATGTTCACACGGCCCCTAGCGCCAGATAATTAAGCGGAATAAGATCGAAAATCTGAGAAACTTTGCGCGACCGCGTTTGGTGGTATATAGCCTTGTCTAATGTCCTAAATTCTTTGGTGGTATATAGCCTTGTCCAATGTCCTAAACTCTTTGGTGGTATATAGCCTTGTCCAATGTCCAAAACTGTTTGGTGGTATATAGCCTTGTCCAATGTCCTAAACTGTTTGGTGGTGTATAGCCTTGTCCAATGTCCTAAACTGTTTGGTGGTATAGCCTTGTCCAATGTCCTAAACTGTTTGGTGGCATATAGCCTTGTCCAATGTCCTAAACTGTTTGGTGGTATATAGCCTTGTCCAATGTCCTAAACTCTTTGGTGGTATATAGCCTTGTCCAATGTCCTAAACTGGTTGGTGGCGTATAGCCTTGTCCAATGTCCTAAACTGTTTGGTGGTATAGCCTTGTCCAATGTCCTAAACTGTTTGGTGGTATAGCCTTGTCCAATGTCCTAAACTGTTTGGTGGTATATAGCCTTGTCCAATGTCCTAAACTGTTTGGTGGTATATAGCCTTGTCCAATGTCCTAAACTGTTTGGTGGTATATAGCCTTGTCCAATGTCCTAAACTGTTTGGTGGTATAGCCTTGTCCAATGTCCTAAACTGTTTGGTGGTATAGCCTTGTCCAATGTCCTAAACTGTTTGGTGGTATATAGCCTTGTCCAATGTCCTAAACTGTTTGGTGGTATATAGCCTTGTCCAATGTCCTAAACTGTTTGGTGGTATATAGCCTTGTCCAATGTCCTAAACTGTTTGGTGGTATATAGCCTTGTCCAAAGTCCTAAACTGTTTGGTGGTATATAGCCTTGTCCAATGTCCTAAACTGTTTGGTGGTATATAGCCTTGTCCAATGTCCTAAACTGTTTGGTGGTATATAGCCTTGTCCAATGTCCTAAACTGTTTGGTGGTATATAGCCTTGTCCAATGTCCTAAACTGTTTGGTGGTATAGCCTTGTCCAATGTCCTAAACTGTTTGGTGGTATAGCCTTGCCCATGTCCTAAACTGTTTGGTGGTATATAGCCTTGTCCAATGTCCTAAACTGTTTGGTGGTATAGCCTTGTCCAACGTCCTAAACTGTTTGGTGGTATAGCCTTGTCCAATGTCCTAAACTGTTTGGTGGTATAGCCTTGTCCAATGTCCTAAACTGTTTGGTGGTATAGCCTTGTCCAATGTCCTAAACTGTTTGGTGGTATAGCCTTGTCCAATGTCCTAAACTTGTTTGGTGGTATATAGCCTTGTCCAATGTCCTAAACTGTTTGGTGGTATAGCCTTGTCCAATGTCCTAAACTGTTTGGTGGTATAGCCTTGTCCAATGTCCTGAACTGTTTGGTGGTATAGCCTTGTCCAATGTCCTAAACTGAATAAACCATGCCTATCTTGTTGATGAAATGCAAAGAGTTGCGACACGATTAAGCAATGATATGATGCTTTGACCCATCTGTAAGCTCGACGATAGCAATTTCAAAAGGCGACATTTACTGTGAATCACAACGACTGTGTATAGGGAATATTTATTGGACAATAATGTCATGATATAATCACCCAGCGACAAGGCGATCATTCACCATCTGCCATGTTTCTATGGCTTGTATAAGTGGTGGGTTGATGGGTGGGGGAGTGAAAGGAGAATGGAGGTTGTGTAAGTCTGATTGTACACATGTTTATCCGATTGTTACTTGTGGGTAGTCTACCGTTGATGTATTGGCCTGATATTGCTGAATATTTTTTGGCTGATTGAAGATTCGTGGTTCCGTTTCAAATTGTCAATATAAATGGATACCGTATATACTTTAACATAAAAATAAACACGTTAGCTAGTTGATCAATTCACACTATTTATTCAGAAATGACAAATATCTTATTATTATTACTTATGATTTCACTATATTCAGGTATTGTTTGTAGACAAAAATACTGCCACACCAAAAAAAAAACCGTTTCTTCTTTTTCACTACACTTCGCATTAATTGGATAATCCTTGAATTAAAAAATGATGTGATGGCTATACATATCCACCTTCACTGGATTCTACAAAAATCCGATAGACTGTCAGGTCATATCTTTACAGCACGAGAAGAGTTTACTCTCACATCGATTCTATGACAAAGGGACGATTATGACTAGCAGGAATACCCCGAGCTGAATATTACAGACCAGTCATCATATCGATTATGCATATCTCGCATAGTAGCATTTGTTACGTAAATTATGTACAATACTTGGAAATGTCAATCGATGATGGCAAGTTTAAGTGTAAACTGGTTCGGCACTCCAAATATATTGCTCTTTGAATATGAATACCAATAATGTTAGCTTAAACTATTAACAACCCTTGGGGCTGAATTTTAAATCGTAGACATCCCGTCTAGTCCCCGGACTAGGGGAGGCATTTGAGTCAAATACCATCATTATAGGTTGCGTAAGAATGCATTATGATCCTGGTGCCGTAAATGATCGGGGATCCCATACATGAGATCTGACGCGTCAGGACGTTGGTAACTTCCAATATAGATACTCAGTGGGATGCAGGAATGTCATATTGTTTTCCCATCGACTCGCTCTTTGTTCGTAAACATGGTAAAGGGGAACGCTTATAACGAGTGGAGAGATACAGGCAAAGCGCACTGAATTCTATATCGATTTTCCTCAACATGCATGCGCTCCTTGTGTCAACCAATACTGCGAAACAAAAGTGCTTTGCTTTCGGAATAAGTTGGGATCTGTTCAAAATCCCCATCCGACTTTAGGTTGGCGGTTTCGTTATCAAGTTGACAAGATGTTCAATACATCAGCGGATGATACATTCCCTATATCTTACCGATACCAAAAGTTTAAGAGACAACTTAAGCCTGTTCTTTTCTCCGACTTGGTTCAACAGTCCCATCTGTCAAAATGGAACCACCGGCTAGATTGGAACACCTTACTCTTGTCCCTATCTGGACATAGATATACCGAATAAACGATGATTAACATGGAACACCTTTAAAAAATCTTTTTCTAGATTTATTTTGGCCGCGATATACGTATGCGACGAGTGCCCCCAAAATATGGCAACCGCGCAACACACTAATCGCTTGAGAAGTAAAGATAGGCCAAATTAACGGCAACAAAACACGGACATATTGAAAACCGGGACCCCCTTCGAGATTACCGATCAATTTTGTATCCATCTCGAAAACCGGGACATTTCGATCGAGATAGAACCGGGAGCAAACCAGGAGATGTCGTTAGGGGTCTCGGTTCTGCCCTTCCGGTTTCAGCCGAGAAATTCTCGATCCATCTCGAAGGCCTCGAGAAAGTGACTCGATTAATTGGACGTGACCCACAAGATACTTTTCAGTTTCTAGGTACCAAACAAGGCGATCTTTTATCATGCTTTCCATTGTTTTACAAACACAACTAGTCAGTGAATTGGAAGATAATTACGGGTCTATTTTGGGACTGGTATAACAATGGCATTATGCCATTACGGTGAAAAGTCTTCTGTCTTCCAAAGTCTGTTAGCTCATTACCTGGTATAAACGGGTTTTGACGACTTGTACAAATCCCAATGTTGCCGACTTTTGACGAGTCGTACATATCCCAATGTAGTCGTGTTTTGACGGCCATTACAAATCAAAATGTTGCCGTGTTTTGGCGAGTGGAAACTGTCGCGAGATTCAGTGTTTTATATTTAGAGGGAAACCCCCAGAAACGTAACTGACATCATAGCTCTGGGATCATACTTCTTAATTTTGATTGGTTAAGCCTATAATGATGTCATTGTGGCGGAAAAATGAGCGGAATAAGCGAAAATAAGGCGGGAATAAGGAAAATCCCTTTAGTTGTGGACCGAACTGTCAAAAATGGCGGACCACGTCCCTCCCGACGATGTTGTTTATAGCGATCTTAGCGACTCACAGTGACAGTTTTATGCGATTTACTGCTTCAGACATCGACATTGATATTAGTTTATATAAGAGGAATCTAGCGATAGATTGAACGATTATGGAAGCGACACAGATGGCGGAAGTGACAGTGACGACGAAGTGGTTTGGACAAACCAATTTTTACCTCTCAATATAAACGCGTTCACGGAGAGGAGCGGTCCGAACTTAACGGCGGATTGTCATGTAAATACTCGCGATTAACGATTAAACACATGGTCTATCTAAGTGGTGCTTTTAGATTTTGTGTCAGACTTTCTTCACAAGGCTGAATTGCATTTATGCATCATACATACTACAGAATGAAGGTCAATGAGTACACCACCATTGGAAAATTGGGAATTTCTTTCGGGGGTGACGGTGTGTTTACAGATTCCCCCTATGCATGCTTATTTACAGCCGATTCCTGTTGTTGTGCCTTCACCAGTTATTTCACTTCAGTTTTAATACATTAGCAGGCCTTATATATAACCTTAAAGATCAAGGTCAAGTCTCCAAGATCAAGATCATGTACCACTCGCACAAAAGTCACCAGGCACTCTGCTTCACAGTACCATTATCACATTTCCCTAGTACGTTGCCTAATATCTTCTTAACAACATAAATAACCGGAAATGTATATCTTGAAACTTCAAATCCACTTGACTATGCAGATACCGTAAAGAGGTCATCGGTTACACGCGGGTTACTCTAATTGCCGTTATCCGAATCCTCTCCATCAACGTCTGACTCAGTCTGGGCAGTGTGAGGGTTATAACACGTTTGTCCGTAGCAGCCGCATGCGCCAATACAACCAAAGCCATTCTTCATGCAACAGCATGTCCTCCGCTTACACTGTGTCTTACAGTTACAATTTCGTAGCTCAAGACAAGCTGCTGGAAGAGGTTCTTTGCTAATCCACCGTGGTTACAGTGACCCCTCGCTGTCACGCTTCCATCCAAATTCTTGTGGTGGAAGAGGGATCGGTTGCGAGATTATCGCCGAATACCAGATGGTTGCTTGCAGATGAGTACGTCTGATATGGAGTTCTAATGCATCCTTTGTTGGCGGTAATGCTTCTGGTCTCTTACTTCTGAACATGGAAGCGCGAAGAACATTCACTGACGATAGTTCTGATGATGAAGAGTAAAGCATGATAACGAATTTTTTCGCATTTAATTGTATTTGTTCGATCGGATCATCCCTCCCAATACCAGACAAAAGTGTGGGATCCTGTAGAAATACAGCCCAAGCCGTTTTCTTTCCATATCCAGAAAACTGACTGGTTGTATCGCAACCTGTAACTGCGTGAAATGCCGGGAGATTGGCGCATATCGCCAACGCGAGGCCATGGCTTATGCTGTGAATGGGAATGTATTTTGGCTTGGTCTTAGTTCCCGCACACATCCATAGCTCAGTCGCAACAATTGTGGCATAGAAATGGACAAGGAGAACGAGAACATCTGTTTCTCTACAATACACAAGTAGTCTCTGAAACCCACAACGAACAGCGTCAACAGCATGAATAACTAGAGGTTCCGCTTTGACCCTTGAGTTGCCGCTCCGGCATGAAGCCTATGCTGGTTGTTTTTTTAAGCAAAAACATACGTCTCCCCCAACCTCCCACCTTGCCTTGAGTGGGCACATAATTTAAGGGAAAGTGCTATAAAATGAATGTAGCAATAAGTATCCTAAACAAAACTGCGCATCCAAAAATATTAATTACAAAGAGGCGATTTTTACTGTTGCAGTAACCCAGTGAGGAGTCGAGATTTATATAGCAATGAGTGGATTGTCGACATCTACAGCGTCTAACCAATGTGAATTACATGTAATTGTGAAGCATCAACTATTTCGAAACTGATCACATTATAGGAAAGATGCAAAACATACAAGAGCCACACCTATAGTATGCATGCTGTACCGTATAGAAGTTTCATGCATCTGCCTTCAGTAGTTTCCAAGATATGGAGTGAACAAAAATTGGACAGACAGATAAGAACATTTTGCATGGACCCATGCAAGCACTAGCTCACACCCAAACCTAATTAGATCATAAGGCCATTTCAATGAAGCTTCCATCCAAGTTTGGTGAAATTCTGTCGAGAGTTCTCCAGATATCTTGCAGACAAGGTATGTATAGACATGAACAATTAGATGGACGGACGGACGATGGACATGGATAAATGCACACACACACCCAAACCTAATCAAATGAGGGGGCTATCCCAATGAAGCTTCCATCCAAGTTTGGTGAAATTCCGTCCAGTAGTTCTCAGATATCTTGCAGACAAGGCCTGTATATACATGTACAAGTAGATGGACGGACGGACGGACACCGACACATGAATGCACGCACACACACCAAAACCTAATCAAATGAGGGGGCTATCCCAATGAAGCTTCCATCCAAGTTTGGTGAAATTCCGTCGAGTAGTTCTCCAGATATCTTGCAGACAAGGTATGTATAGACATGAACAATTAGATGGACGGACGGACGATGGACATGGATAAATGCACACACACACCCAAACCTAATCAAATGAGGGGGCTATCCCAATGAAGCTTCCATCCAAGTTTGGTGAAATTCCGTCCAGTAGTTCTCAAGATATCTTGCAGACAAGGCCTGTATATACATGTACAAGTAGATGGACGGACGGACGGACACCGGGCACAGATGAATGCACGTACACACACCAAAACCTAATCAAATGAGGGGGCTATCCCACTGAAGCTTCCATCCAAGTTTGGTGAAATCACTTCCAGTAGTTCTCAAGATATCTTGCAGACAAGGCCTGTATATACATGTACAAGTAGATGGACGGACGGACGGACACCGGACACGGATGAACGCATGCACACACACCAAAACCTAATCAAATAAGGGGGCTATCCCAATGAACATTCCATCCAAGTTTGGTGAAATTCTATCCAGTAGTTCTCAAGATATCTTGCAGACAAGGCAAGGGGACGGACAGACATCCATCCAGACATCAATCCATCCAGACAGACAGACAGCACAAACACTAGATGTCTCCCCCCAACATAGTTGGGGGAGACATAATAATCCGTGTATCCGCCTCTTCATGAGTCGACTTCAACGACTCAGTCACACCACCATCAGACGAAGCAGTCTTGGTAATATCCCCAAAGCCGCCTGCCACAATAACCTTTTTCCCTCCCGATAATGATTCTGATTGTCTCATTAACTCTCGAGAAGGAAATTTGTAAGGTTAGATTTGTTTTCCGAAAGGTCAATGAAAGCATTCCATTGATTTGATCTCTGTGCTCTACTTTCCTACGAATTGACCTATGATGTTTAGCAGACCTTTTTGTTCTTGTGCACCTTTTAACGGGGCTTGACACATAGTGATCAAATGCAACATCAATTCTTGAACAGGTGGCGCTAAAATGACCATGTACAACACGAACAAGCACATCTGTAATGTCCCCGAAGGTTTTCCCACATTTGGGCTTCCCGATACTTTGTACCAATGCCATCCCATCGATGACAACACATGTATTTAGCGAGCCCATATCCGGCAGTTCTTGACGGGTGTGAGATCCCTCCAATATACGATCCAGGGCAGACTTGTCAGTGGGACGCATGGTGCCATCGGCATTGGATAATGAGTATGGGGTGCTGGTTGTTCGAATTGTAACATTTCTTCGAGATGTATTGTCCTTCCACCCTCTGCGGCTACGAGGAGCCTTCGAAAGATGTCCCGATCCGACTTTACATTCATATGTTGCTTTTCTTTAGCTATGGGTTTATTGAGAGACATCTTCGCAAAAGTTTTCAAGTTTTGCTTGGATAAACGATCAGAGAAACCAATTTTGCTTGTTTCATCACCAGACAGACGATCTTGAATAAACTGATGAACTATTTTGGCGCCAATTTCCTCAGCTTGTAGCAAATTTTCTGCAACATCTTTAGGCGCTACATCTTTTGTTGATATGCAGATCAACTCAGCGCCATCTTGGTCAAACACTTGGAATCTGGTAAACTGATCAACCAAGTGCTTCACATTTGCCTCATCGCGTTTCATTCTATTTTTGCCCGCTTCTTTATGATCGACATTCAATTTTCACGACAAACCAAACATTTTGTTGGTGTCCTCCGCTAAATGAGCTCTGTCGTTATAGGTCAGGCACCATTTGTCACGTGCCGTGTCCATTCGGGTGATGCCGACAACTCCACCAGCAATCTTTCTGAGTTTGTTGATGTGCTCAAGCGCCATGTCTGTGGAAATTTGGTTGAATTTGGCTTCAGTTTCTTTCACAACAAAGTCACCTTGCAGGAATTCCCTAAGGACGGATGGAGCAGTCGTTTCAAGCTGTAACATGTCAACAATGTACACTGTTCCCGACCTAAGATAATTCAAATGATCATGTACAGCCATCCAGGGAAGCATCCGACGGAAGGATAACAGATGAAGGTCCCATAAACCTTCTCTTTCAGCACGGATGAACTGCAAAATAATTTGTACCATGTTCATGTACTGCCTCCAGAATGCAAACGTTGAGTTGGAAGAGAACTCTTTGTCGAATGTATCCGTGTGATCTAATCTCATCAACTGTGTTCATGTGTTCTTCCACCGCGGCCGCGAGTCCTTCCTCGTTATTAGCGTTGAACATCTCAGCGATTCTTTCGGCCAGACTTCTCACTCTGTCATCACAAGCCAGCTTTTTTCATGCAACCATTTAAAAAACTTCTGCCAATAAATCCGCCAAAGAGCCTCATACAATAACTTGTGACACCTAACAGCTCTATTCCAATGCTTTCCAGACAAAATGTTCGAAACTGTGGATTCCCCATAAACCCCGGATTCAATGAGAACGTCACTGAGACCGCTTTCTTCGTATTGTTGGCCAATGGCTCGAAGAAAGTTCATGGCAACGTGAAAGCTACCAAGGCGAAGAACAAGATTTTGACAATCGTCAGCATGTTTCCAGGATAACTCTTTGGCCTTGTAGTATATGCCTTCATCGAGTGTCAGAACAGTATGCCTCTGGTTTAAGAACTTGGAAATCCCTTGACATTGGGAGATCAGGGTCCGCACAATATCGTATTCCGTAGCTGGGGCTAGAATGATCGGCATATATCCAACCGTCGTTACTGGAGCAGAAACCCCTGAAATTTTCTGATTGAATGCAGTCCATCCAGGAAGAAGTTGATCACCTGTATTTATACACTGATCCCGACTTTTCAACCAGATCAGATCTTTAGAGTTCGTCAAAATGAGATTATCATTGGAAATAACTAGATCTACGCGTGGGTTCATGGGAAAAATTGCTTCAGGTTTCATACTTGCATTGAGTCCAAAGGGTTTTAATTTGTAGAGTTCCTCTGGTATTGTTCTTACACTCTGGACTGGGTGAGAGTACCTGGCTGATGTACAGGATTCGGAGGTCCCCTTTGAAACGCTGCTATTTGTGTCCCATGAAAAGTCCCTTTTCCATCAAGTGTTTCTTCTAATATATCAATGTTATCACCAGCAAACCGTCCAGAAATAAGGTTCTCTGGCACAAAGTTGTACTGATTATTGACGAATCTATCTATTTGGTGCTGGGCGATGGCCGTGTCTAATCGTTCAACTCTTTCGTAACTGACGGTGTGCCCAAGAGACTTAGACCGCGTAGCCTGATGCACCGCTAACCCGAGACATATATGTTTCGGAGTCAACTTTTTCCCATTGGTGGCCGCAAATGTTTCAGACATTCGAGACCTCTGAGCTTCAGAATCTGCCTCCTCTGACTCCTCACAACCTTGCATTACAAGCTGAAGTAATAAGTAGAGACTATAGGGAACAACGGAACTTGCGTGCTGTTCATCGAGATATTCGTAAGTACTATGTGTTGGTGCCTTTTCAATATCCGATCTTATTCTCGCAGCCACGACATTAATCGCCCTGAGAAACATTTTTTCATTGTCACAGAAAGAATCAACCAACAAGTCTCTCTCCAAAGACGTGTCTTTTTATTCGGCGCTTGTCGTGTTAACGGCTAATACAGCAATTTCAACTGGCACATATGGGAAAACGAGCAGCGACTGTGTCTGATCGAGTAGACGAACGAAATTAATTCTTATCCCGAAATGACGACAGAGCTTTTCTTTCAACTTCTGCGAAGTATAAATTCCTTGGAACCCGCCAGAAAAGAGCACATGCTTGTATCTTTCAGTCAAAATCGCTAAAGTATAGATATGCCCACCCCGAAAGCCATCCTCAATTTCGACAACAAGTTTAGCGAATGCATCTCCAAAAATAACATCTGAACCGCCTGTAGCGTTTGCAGCGTCACTTCCAACAACATCCCTTGTCCATTTCATTAAAAAGCTAAGATGGTACTTAACTTCATACGCTATTAAATCAAGCTGGGCAATTTTGCAATGAAGATTTCTATCAGACTTGGCAATGTAATGAATTGCCTTTTCCCCACCCGTTGTTAAAACCTGATGAAGAGTTTCTCTTATGTGTTTCCTCTTTTGACAAAAAATACACCTATCCCACTGTACACCTGGAACTTCACTTCTCGAAACAATGTTGCTACCAGACTGCTTGCATGTTTCTGCACAGGCCAGTAAATTGCTACGCTTTTGAATCCTAGCAATATTTGTTTTACTGCAAACAGATGCATAGCAAGTCTTTGTGTGCCATTTAGGATCTTTGTTCTCAAGTTGTTCAGTGTCAACTCTCAACCGCTCCAACATATCCCCGTTTGTATCATCATGACACTGAACACGTGCCAAAATAGCCTCCTTAACTTTAATAATACCTACGGGGGATCCCTGCTGTACGTGAGCATCTCTCTTCTGGCAAAACAAGCGACAATCCCATTTGGTTTCGCTCAAACGCCTTCTCTTTATTGGCAGAACCGCCACGGGTTCAATCTTTTTTTCCTCCGACATTATGTTTTTAGAGCATAATGATATGGAAAAGAAAGACAGTGTTAATGCTTCAGAGAACAGCCCACTCTTCGTGCATTTGAAATAGCCCGTATCATCGTAGCGCCATCTGTTCCATTGTAAAGATCTCAGATATTCACAGCGCCATCTGTTCATCTATTTTAATTAACATATTTTATATACGGTTATCTCCCTTCTGTCCTGATCATCTATATCGGTCCGCCAAAGATGTAAACTATAAACAATAGACGTCAGATGTTTGATAGTTGCAGCGGCGGCATGGTGACTATTGCTCGGCATCGACCAGAAATGATCGATGAACTGTGAATCAGGGGGAGATAATCCTGTCTAAAGATTGTACAATTGCAATAATAAATCATTTTACGTTATATTACGTATATGAAAACCAAGCCAACTAGCGTCCCTCCGTCCAAACCACTCTTTAGTCAAATCAATTCGAAAACGCAATTTTTGCAAAGATAACGTGCTTATCCGACTGCAGTAGAATGGGCGTTTTTCCAAGATTTATGATTCCCCAAGTGGCGTCTCATCCAGTAATTGTTGAAACAACTTCACAGTTATACCTATCGTCTTGTATACACTGCATCTATCGAGTATTCATGTCAAGGGAAAGTCAGAAAATACGCATACCATTCATTCATGTAATTTTTCTATTTATTTGTCGCCAAAATGAACCCATGTGCACTTGATGACCCCTGTATGACCCTCGCGCGGTCTGAGAAAGTGACCACCACCCTAGGGATTATCAGGGAGACCCACGGGGTAGATTAAGCATGGTGGTTGCTATTACTCTCTCCGGTTCAACGAAAGTTGATAAATTCGGACTCTGCCTCTAGACTATGATGGCATTATGTGGTGGAACCTGGCTGATATGAAGTGGTAATTTAGGTACGACCTGACAATATTTTCCCTTTTGACCAGTAACCTCTTGTATGACGTCACATACGTCCTGTGAGATCATGTAGGCTTAATTCACAGTTCTTAACATAACCTAACCCTGAAAAATATGAAGAAAAAAATCGAATTAGGTTATATCATAGCTCAACTTATTGGACCTACTTTGAGCTCATCTACGTAATATTCTGTACATAGGGTAGATTCAATATGGCGACCATGCGGCTCCACATAAGAGGTGTCAAATTTGCGGCATTTGCCTTACCGTAATTCACACATTCCTCGCGTTTAATCTATTCTGGGTTAGTAACCTAATATTTCGGACTACTTTGAGTCAATTTTGTACTTTTCTGGGAAAAGCACAATGGGCAAATTTTATATTCTACCTCCCCGATTTTGATTCCTTATATTTCCTTATTCTCGCGGATAAGGACTGCTAATATTTCCGCACACAGAATGAATACATACGGCGAAAGAGGATCGCCTTGTCGACAATCCCGTCCCACTTGAACAGGGTCTAACAAAAAGCCAGACTGTTGTATGAAAGAAAATATTTTTCGATAGAAACTGTCCACCCATCGGGAAATTGAGAGGCCAAAATTAAAAAGCTTCAAAGTTTGCTGCAGAAAGGTCCACGATATGGTGTCAAAGGCCTTTTCAAAATCAATTAAGAGTAGTATACCTGGAATCTGCATACCCTTTCTGAAATTTAAAATATCGTAGACCAACCTAATGTTGTCGCCTTTGAAGCGTCCACTAATAAAACGATTTTTATCTTGGTATATAATTTTGTCTAGATATGTTTTTATTCTTCCTCCTATGCAGGCTGAAGCCAGTTTAAATTGAACGTTCAAAAGCGTTATAGGCCGCCAATTCTTTAAAAATTGTCTCGGCTTATTTGGCATTGGCAGTGAAGTTATTAGGCCCTGCCGCTGTGTTACAGAACATTCCCCTTTTTCGTAGCCATAGTTTATACTGTTTAATAGGAAAAAACCAATGTCCACACAAATTCACAACTAAAACCATCCGTTCCGGGACTTTCGTTATTTTTCATTTTCTTCAAAGTGGTAAGAATTTGAAGGGGGGGGGGGGTAATAGGTCCTTCTAAAGTTTCCGATTCTTGGTTGGAGAGCTTGGTAAGTGTATGCAGGCTTAGATTTTCTAAGTTTATGGTCTCCAAATTTTTAGACTGATATAGTTGGCTGAAAAACGTCCTTATTTCGTTTAATATTTCCAGCTGGTCTTTGACTGTGTGAGTTTCAGTTTGTATTAGTAGAATAATTTTGTTTCTAAACTGCAAAAGTATTGGGTCAGGTTTTCTCCGCCGGCAAACCATCTCGCATTACACTGTCTAGTTTCTCTTTCCTAAAATCTTCTAATTCGCAATACAAGTTTTCGATTTTCTCAATTTCTCAATTTTTTCATTAAGTTCATTCTCTAATTTTACTTTTTCTTTTGTTTTCCTAGCCGAGAACTGTATAGTTTCTCTTCTTATTTCCATAAGAAGTGTTTCAAAAACAATTGGCTATTAACGCTAAGTTTCAATCACAAGCGTCTGGTCAGTCATTCATAATTCAACCGTCGTCCATTAACGAATAACCGCGTCCAGAATCCAAGAACCTATTCCATACAACAGTATTAGAACCAAATTAAAAAAGAGAATCATAGTAAACATAAACATAGGCTAGTTTTTCGCAAGAGAGAAGCGGTCAACAGTTTTCAATGATGCCGGCAAGACATCATGATGTTCCAAAAATATCAAATGACTTATACTCGACATTCTCTAACTTTGATGCGGGGATGTAGTCAATATAATATTATTTAATTGTTCGCTAAGAAGCTATATTCACCAAGAGGAAAAAGAAAGAGCTCTGAGGTGAAAACCCCACTCACCGAGGAGGAGGAATTGGCTATCACAGCAAAGGTACAATTTCATTTGCTGAATTAAATTCCTCTGTGTGTTCCTTCCTTGTCATCAGTCTGATGCATTGCTGTTGGCATGATTGTACTAATCTTCATCTAGCCCTGTGGATTTCTGTGGTGCCTTTCAGTTTGCTGTCAGTCTTAATTTCCTCTTATCTGTATTTCTCGTTGTCACTTTCTCTACCTTTAACTTCCAATTAACTTCCTTTCCATTGCCAAGTCAACTCTACCACACGTTCTGATGGTTGTCATGGGAGGCATTAGATTGGACAATATATGACCAAACAGGTTGAGGGACACCAAAACTCCTCGTGTATATTTTCAAAGTGCTATTCCTGTAGACTATACTACTTTCTTTTTAATTATCACATGGTTGAAGTATAACAAGCCTGATCCTAGCAATGGTGTAAAAATGCTCCAGTACACCGAGGATACATTCCAAAGTCGACAAGATTTTATCAACGCTGGAAATCGAAGCATAACCGCATTACTGACCGAATATCCAAGGTTCAGAGATGTTGGACATGGTGATCTGGTTTATTGCTTATTGTATTCAAGTTATTAACTAGGACATTCAGACGATTGGACATGCACATTTTCGTCCATTTGTTATGCCCCCCCCTTCTCTAATAAGAGGGGGGGGGTTGCTTCCGTCTGTCTAGAAATTGTTGTCCACGTGATATCTTAGTTGCCGTTCATGGTAGGATTCTGAAATTTTGACATAATCTTCCTTATATATTGTAGTTGTGCATCGTCATAGTTTGTCCCCATCAATCTATTTTAGGGGGCTATTATTATTAGTTTTTCGTCCGTCTAGCAATTCTTGTCTGTGCGATATCGTAAGTACCCTTAAACGGTTGAATAATAAAATTTGCACATAAACTTTCTTATATATTGTACTAGTGCATCGTCCTATTTTGTCCACATCAGATAAATCTTTTGGGATATGATAATTAGTGTGGTCAGTATGTCGGGCAAATCTTGTCTGCGCCATATCTTAGCTACCTTTAACGGTAGGATTCTGCATTTTGCTAACAGTATTCTTTATATATTGTAGTAGTGCACTGTCCTGGTTTTGCCTCAATTCGATCCGTTTTCGAGGGTATTACAGCTAGCCTGGTCCGTCTGTCCGGTCAATCTTGTTCGCGAGATATATGAGTTGCCTTTAATAAGAGCCTGGAATTTTCACACAATCTTCCTTATATATTGTAGCAGTGCACTGTCCTAGTTTTGCCCCCATCTGATCCATTTTCGAGGTAACCAATTAGTCTGGTCCGGCAAATCTGTCGGTGACACCTTTTTACCCCTCAGCCAATTTGGCGGATGGGTATTGTCGTCATGTCAGACCATATGTCTGTACGTGTGTATGTTAACACAATATCTCGAACCGATTCACATACGATTAAGGCAAACACACATGTCCAGTCAATCATCATTTTTCTTTCAATACTTGAAATATAGGTGCAAGTGACGTTATACTATTAATTCAGTCACCTCACCTTACCTATTGCATCCAACACTGACAGGTACTACTGTGGCATGCACCTGGATACTGGAGTGAAGGGATACATTGAGCAATCTCCAATTGCATTTTTCTACGTTTTAATTTCAGATTTTTTTTCAAAATTATTTTGAAAAAAACCATCGCCTGAAATACTAGAAAATGAATGTATTTTGGTAAATTCCATACGCTTGTGTGTGAATTACAGACATTTTCGAAGCTGCCAATGCCCTGCCTGCCTGATACTATAGAAAATCAACAGTTATTGTGCGATCTGGGGGTACTGTACTATAAGCATTAAAAGTAATATTTTTTAATCTCCTATGCTATCTTTAAGGCAATATATTATAGGGGTCCTAGAATAAGAATAGGATGTTGGTGTCTACTTATCCCATTATTTTAAAGAAGATATCTTCATAACAATTAACTTTGCTGGACTATTACATTTTGCCATCCCAACTTAAAGCCCATGATTCTTGTGATTTTTGCAGATCAGTCTTGAATTCGGTTTAATGTACCCCAAATCTGAAGACTTCACAGTCAAGTTTCCAAGCAGTGTGCCGAAGATTTTGAAGTGGGGAGAGGAGACCAAAAAAATTTCTGCCACAGATGAAGGATACCTAGACGGTAAGTAGAGCTACAACTGCAAGGTCCACACAGTCCTGGGAAATTGCTGAATAATTGAAAATGCTTTTTCCAGTACTGGAAAATGTTAAAGTGGAACAAGCCTTATAGTTTTCATAAATTG
Organism: Hanleya hanleyi; assembly: GCA_036873755.1. NCBI lineage: Eukaryota > Metazoa > Mollusca > Polyplacophora > Lepidopleurida > Hanleyidae > Hanleya > Hanleya hanleyi. The sequence goes on along the minus strand of JAVTVY010037181.1, from coordinate 111,024 downwards.
AGTGTTTTTAATTCTCTGATTTGCACAAATTTGAAATGAAAATTTCTGGATTTTTGGCTCGCCCAGCTGTACAAACTTTTAAATGCAGTACAGCTCAGACTTAACAATGTGGTACTACATGCACCTGTATTGTGAATTGACAACCAGTGCCATTGCAGATATAGAGAAACAGTTCGGTTAAAAAAATGTCTTTTGTTTCTGGTCACCGCGCGCATCAGTTCAAAACGTGCGTGTCAACAGTTTCTTTTACCATGGGGCTACCAAGAGTTGTTCCGCCTGATATAAGTCAATGTAGTTATCGCCCCTGTTTCGTTAACTTTCACTTACGGAAGACGGTCGAAAACGAAAGTTAAACGCTTGAGATGGTGGGCTGGTGTTTGCGGACATTTACAATGTTGATTTCGGTACAAATAGTATCAGCAGCTACGATATTAAGACCATTTGGTCTGGTGGAAACGCGGTCTGATTTAACTGTGATCGATAACCTATGTCGGGGAGCTCTAGAAACTGGCAGATTACAATGGCGAATGTATAAAATACAAGAACTATTTTAAATGAAAATCATGATGATGATACATGATCTTTTGGCCAGTATGTAATTTACCCTGCATATTTACACATGTTCCAAATGTTGACAAACTCAGTTTTAACATGTCAGATAACTTAGCTGCTGTTATGGCGTTGCAGAAGCTGCTTCCAGCAGGAAACTACAAGCGTTCGGGTGGGCGCAAAATATCTACAAGCAACCCTGTAGTCATCCATTTCGTTGAAAAGGTAAGTCCGGTCTATTACTATTAAGAGCATGATGAACTTGAATGTCTAATCCGTTTAGAAACTCACGTATTAAGGGAGGCAAGATTCGATTGGATGGCTTCCAAAATTTGGGGGGTTTTCAGCACTTGTGACGCAAACGATATCGTCAAAAGTTAAAAAAATTAGTAATTTATATTGCAGGTATACAAAAATCCCGAAGACGTTGCAAAGACCAAGGATTCCAGATACACGCAACCATTCATCCTGGCTTTAGGGAACAAGAGATTGTGAACAGAGTATTACCTCATCGTGGATGCCGTCTCAATACCACTCGGTGATGACCCGGTATCGGCTGTCGATAAGCTGTTCAAATGTTTCTATGTTTTCAATGTGGCCTATTATGTTGGCTTAGAGTCACTCTTTAACTTTCTGGAAGTGGCATTTTATGGCCTAGAGGATGTTGTTGTGAAATCAAGTGTTTCCCAGCTGATCTGCTTGTAAGACCAACTGTAATGTGCATTTGGAAAACTTGACAGTCCTGGACCTAGCTACAAAATTTAATACTTTATCCCCTTATGTTGTCAACTTAAAGTTGAAGTGCAGTTATAAATTATGGAGAATAATACGGTATATAAACCCGTACAATACGGCGGACTGCTAAATGCAAACTGTATATTTCTTCTTATTCCTATCCCAGCATTGAATATAAATTTTAGCCTCTCCATTATTGGCTTTTACTGATGTAAATGTTCATAGTTCCGTGTGAATTCGGGGTTGGAGAATTTATATGTATGAATTTTTATGTATATATGTTAAATTATTACATACATTGTGAAAATACATGTATTAAATTCATTCTTGGGAAATTTGATTTAATTCAAAATAGAAATTGAATTTTGATGATACTCGGAATAAAAGAGGGAACCCCTGAATACATTACTTTGTCTTGCTTATTGGACGAAAACTTCAAATCCTGGGACAACCAATTCTGTTGACCTGCAATATTTTGCCCTCTTGCAATATGTTGTTTAGTTTTGATTGTCAAAACTTGATGCTCGTGTACTCTACAGACATCTGTGAATAATTACACTTGGACCTATTTCTTTCTTTGTGATGGTTTGTTAAATTGCCTATCCAGGATGGGCACTTTCTTAAAGAAGATTCTGGTGAAAAAATACGTAAACTTCGTGGCGAAGCGGCAATATGGGCTAAATCTACCTTGACCTCAAATATCTTTTTACTCAAACTTTTGAAGTTGGACGGCGAAAATACTCAAATTATTTTAATTATTATCCAATAGAATTCGAGTTATTTCATCACTTGACCACTCCAGCTAGGGACCTCTGGAATTGCAACCAAAAGAGTATGTAAAGTAGACTTGGAGCTTGAATTTTGTTGGGATAAAATTTCACTATAAGTATAGTTAGTTTGACTCCAACTTGAGTGAAAACTTCACTCAAGCTTGAGTGGTCTGATAAAATACTGTAATTTAATTGGATAAAATTCACTCAAGTTGAGTGAAGGTGCACTCAAGTTTGATTTAACCTTCACTCAAGTACTTGAGTGAACATTCACTCGAGTACTTGAGTGAACATTCACTCAAGTTTGAGTGACTGTGTTCTGAAATTTTATGGGATGTACATCACTCAAGTTTGAGGGAAATTTCACTCAAATTTGAGTCAGCAGTTGAAAATTTTCACTCAATTATTTGAGTGAACTTAACTCCAGTTGAGTGGGATCAATTTCACTCAAGATTTTTCACTCAAGATTTTTTAGAGAGTAAGCAAAAAAATAGGTTGATGTGCATTTTGTTCGCTCTGAAGAACGTGAAATGTAAAGGAGATAAAGAATTAGGGTTTAACATCGCGTTCAGCAATATTTCAGCTATATAGCGACGATCGAACAAAAAATTCAAAGTGTTCGAGTTAATAACTTGGTAATCCGACACATTAAAACATGCACACATTAAAACTTATACAACAAGCCGATTTCTCTCAAATAACCTAAGATACACTCCTCGATCACCCGACTAAAAAAATCTTCCAAAGTAGCTACTCGATAAACAGAATCTCTTGCAATCCTAAAATCCATACAGTCGATAACAATATCTTTCACTGTGAGATCTTCGTGGCATGGAACACACCTTGGGACTGACTCTTTTTTTTAGTAAATGTTCGTGAGTTGATCGTGTATGGCCGATTCTACATCGCCTGGTCATAGCCTGACTGAACGTTTCCGGCTGTTCAGATGAGTATAACCTATAGTTATTTTTAACTCGTAAAGTTATTATTCACATCATCCCTTAAAGATTGAAACAGCTTTCTCACATAAGTACAGATAGAGCGTCTGAAATCGCTATATGAGATTCCAACAGGATCAACCTCATTATCTAGGGCTTCCTTAGCCATTTTATCAACCTCAGTATTACCTTTGATGCCAACGTTGCTAGGCAACCAACAAAACACAATATCAAACTGTTGATCAAATCTAGAGTCATATAATTGTAGAATATCCCAGATGGTGGGATGAGTTGAAGTTCCACTTTTAATTGCTTGAAGGCATGACAGTCAATCTGAGAATATGACCCAATACCTTTCAAAGCCGTCAATATAGCTTTTGCTTCTGCAGTGAATATCGAACTTTTACCTGGTAATCGACATGTTTTAGTTTTGGAATTATAGACAGTAGCACATGCTACTCTCTCATCATCTTTAGAACCATCTGGATAAATAGCCTGATGCGATTCTCTCAGTACACCAAATTCTTGTGAAAACACGAGCCAGCTCGTGTCTGCCTTTTCATATTTCGTCAGTCTAATATCTACTTCTGATATAGCTAACGACCCATGGTAACTTCCATTATACATAAAACATAGCAAATCGCCCGAATTTGTGAACATATTCATGAAAAAATTATATAAATAGGAAATAAAAAACTTTCTGTATTTATGTATAAAACGGAGAAAATCTACTAAGATTATACTAGAAAAATCAGTACGTGGTGACATGGGGAGATTCCCCATTTCATTTGATATTATTTTATCTATCATAACATTTTGGATTAGATTGTGTAATCTAGAAGATAGCTTGGTTTCCGAAGCATATAAGCTTTCTGTCTCCCTTCACTCTAGTGACTGTGGCAATATCTCATGGGTAGGTTCAACCGAGGCGGTTCTGAATTGCCGTGGTATATCACATTCATCTCCACGGGTGTCTAATAATCCCCCAAAAAATACTCTCATTAAGAAACTACAAACGCCCATCGTTCCATTAAAAAGCTGAAGTGGTCAAGAGATGTAGGGTTTAAAACTAACATGGTAGGCGATATGTCTAATAGGACGCAGTTCCATGTTATCAATAACTTCAAATTAAGAACCTGTCAACTGTATAAAGGTTGTTTTAAAGCTGAACCCTATTTATATACCGTTAAGTACTTAACTTATTTAATATAGGTTCCTATTACAAAGGTTAGACTCTTAAGGAAATATAACCAACTATTTTACTTTCGTAGAAGGCGATAACCTATTATTTTTATTACAATTCGTGAAGTCATGTTTCTGCTTTGAGGTCGACGTGGGCGCCGCCATATTGCCTGTGGGATGACGTGACTGATGACGTCAGAATTCAGGACAACGTCACGGATAACGCTTGATCCAGGGACGTTCCAACTACGGCATTTGATTTACTCTGGGTTCGAGTTTTAATTCCAGGAATAAACTGGCGCGGCAAATCCCACGGGGGGGATTCCTAAAAGAAATTGGTTTAGGTTATCTTCGCCAACTGAAAAATTTCTTCCCCCAAATTTTTCAACTGAGACTTGCCCGATTCAATTTGGACAAAATTTGAAACTGAGCGGTAAACTGAAAGAGTGCCCTCTGCAATTGTCCAGTTATTTCAGTTGAACGACGATGCTTCTAAGGTCATAAACATTTTCATGATTACACTTGAACTACTAAAATCAACTAGAACGTCATTGGATTAACTGGGTTCCCTCTTCTTCGAATTATCGGCATGACCAGCACGATCAACCTTAAATCTCCATGACGTTGTGACGTTTTTATATGAGTATAAACTCACTTCCACTCATCTAAAAACGTCACGCAGTGGTGCAATGGCGGCGCCCAGTGCACGCCGTTGCGAGCAACAAATAGTCAATATTTCCTTTATTTCGCATTCTATCAACGTAAGTTTTATACAATAAGGTTTGGAATACGATTGCTGATAAATATAGTCACACTCAAAAATAAGGTAAGTACTCCTTTTTTAAGGAGCTCTGTATGTAAATTTAGGTTTAGTGCCCACCAATTGAACACAGAAAAGGGCAGATATAAAAACATTCCTGTAGAGAAACGGCTTTGTGAATTGTGCAATATGAACAGTATTGAAGATGAAATAAATTTTCTACTCGAGTGTCCTAAGTACAAACTCGCCCGGGATGACCTAATTTCTATTGTCAACAAGGTCTGTTCCTCCTTTTTAAAATTTATCATTACATAACCAGTTTATCTGGATCTTAAGTTGTGAAGACTTTTTTGTCTGTAAAGCTCTGGGTTCTTATCTATGTTGTTCTTTTAAAACGCGAAAGGCTAATACCTAGCTGTGCCCTATATATAGGACATATAAGACAAACATTGTCAGCCTTCATGTTCCAATAGTTAACACTGGTGTGATTGTATAACTTCTCCCACAATGCCCATCAATTCCAGAGAACTCTAAATGATTCCCCAAGTGATTTCTCTGTGATTGTTTTCCCCAAATGGAGCGCTATAATTTGCAATAAGATATTCTGATTCTCCAAGAATAATCAAACGTGAATCAGCACTGTAGCCCACAAAGGAGTTTCGGTATGGGTGTCGACAATTCAAGCCCCCAACTTTTGGTGTGCCAATTATCCTATGCTGTCAAGCCAGTGTAAAACACGTGTCACGCTATCGTAAACTTGCTCGTCTCTCGGAAATGTACCATTTGCGTACACTTCGCCATCCATAAAGATGGCTTGCGAATCGTGTGTCTCCATTATTGCGAAGCGATATCCGGTACTTTACCGGATTCTGTTCGGCCTTCATCCGGCGGAGAACAGACTCGAGAAATCTGATAAATTACAGGTTTTCATACCACTTCTGAGACAGATATTGCCTGGGCTTACAAAATATATAGGTATGTATAACTTTCGTATCATCCAATAGGTGTGGTGGATCTGAAATTTTGAACAAGTATTTCATCACATGACTCGAAAATGGCGAGTTACGTTGGGGTTACGTCGGTAGACTTTAGCTGATTGGCTGACGAAGTCACGTGGTATTGATTTATGGAAATTCTCTCTAGCAGTTGCCGAAAGTAGGCTGAACATGCATACACACGATCCCAGGGTCAGTCTTACCGCGTATAGATGACCGAGATGGTTACAGGTTGGGAAATGTACATTTCTTCCCGCCACCCTGTCTAAAGTAGTACATCGTCTGCCAAACTCCGGTCGCGCTGCACATTAGATTTCGAAGGACATTCCCTATATTTGAGGGAACATTTTCAGTAAACGTTTGTTGAATTCACTCAAACCTGCAATCGGAAACGAAATTGAGAAACTTGAGTAAATTATCTGACGCATTTTTTCACCCAAATTTGTGACAAGGTTTCGCGAGTAAACTGAAATTTATCAACATGCCTTTGTAAATCAAATGTTAATTTTGATTTGTATTACAGTTGTTCTGTAACAGTCTCGAAAGATATCCTCACTGAGTCTGGGTGTTCAATGGGCCTTAATTTATAGGGACTGTCATGCTACACAAAATTGTGTTCATTTCCCCTCCAAATATAACATGAATTGCAAGTGCTGACCCCTCAGCCCGATTTTTTTTCTGGTCATGTAGGACATGGTTTGAGTGGACGACGGACGACGGCTGGATTATGAATGACGGACTAGACGCTTGTAATACATGTATGTACCATACATATAATAGACTCGAGTTGCATAACGCGAGCGCTGATTGACATATGCCCACTATTATCATTATTATTTGGATGGGGGGGGGGGGGGTAAGCTTGAGGTACGCAAACAGGTTTAAAATTGATGTGGGTCCGGCCAGAAATAGGCTATCCTGACTTAGTTTCAAATAATTTCAAAGGTACCATAATATGTTCGGTGAAGAAAATAAAAACATTATGTTGTATCAGTAACAAATAATTGCGACAGTTGACTGCTCAGAATGAAACAGTTGGGACACTCACAAATTATGCCCATCTTTGGTAATCGCCTAAAACAGTAATAAATAGAAATTTTGAAGATTGAATTTTTTGACAGCGTGAAATTGTGAAAGTGAAAGCTGTGAAATACATCTAATCTTTCAAATATTGGTTAGTTGTGGACAGTATTGCATGAAAACAGCCGGAATCTCTGGTGGAACTCAAATCTCTCATTGCTCATTCACTACAGTGCTGCTTGCTCTCCTTCGCTCGAGAAAATTATGTAAGTTGGCAGCGGGCAGAAGGGTCCCGTAATATACAGTAAACTACTAAACAATAACAACCTGACTGCATAGCCCCATAGCAGCCTGCAACACACAAATATAGATTTTCTTCCTGGATCAGCAAACCAATGGGCGAAAACATACGGTAACTGCTAGTGTATTGTTTCATTTTCAACAGTTTCATTTTTATCCCGCTCAACTGCCTGAGTCACATGCTATTAAACCACCAGAATGGCATTTAATAGGCTAAAATATGTACCTCAATTATCACGTTGGTTGGTTGTTATCTGTCAAAAACTGGACCCAACTGTTTTTGCCAACCGTATACTTGTTGCACACCATAAGCGCATCAAAGGCCATCTAAAAAATTGGTTATAGTTTCTCTAATCCGTATCCAGACATGCCGCCCATATATCACAATAAGGTGTGAATTGAGAAGCAACTGGGAATCATGTTTTCAACAAAGAAGCAGCAAAAAAGTTTGTTTTCAAATTAAAGATATTCTTGAATATAGGCCTAAAATAATTAGATGCCACTGCCCCTGTCACATCAAGAATCTGCTAAACCTCCAGAAACTTTACTGGCCTACTTGCTGAGGAATTAAAGTACCAGAGCCTGCAGTAACAAGTTTTGTGAATTAATTTAAAGCCTTGAGGTTCCATCCAATGATGACCATTCTCAGATGGTGTGAATCTCGAATGGACCGCAACTCAGGTCTTCCTGGAATCGGGGAACCCTCACAAGTCAAAATCAATATACAACCAAGGGTTCCCAATGGGCATATCTCAGATGGTCTGAATCTCGAATGGACCGCTACACAGGGCTTCTTGGAATCCGGAAACCCTCAAGAGTCAAAATGCAACATACAACCTAGGGTTCCCGATGGGCATAGATAGTAATGCACAAGGTGAGCATCAATTTTCAAGGCTAGGCTTGGGGACCGGAATAACAATGGCTTTATGCCAGGACGACGAAAAAGTTCTTGTCCACCAAATTCTATTACGGATCACAAGCTTTCAAGAGAAGCTTCGGGCAAATGATACAAAAATCGATAATGAATCAGGGCCTGTATATAGTACCCTGATTATCAAATGATAAAAAATTTCTAGAGATTTGCTCGATGAAAATTGTTAATGAAACTTGACCGGAGTAGGTCTACATCTATACGGGATTTTTTTTCATTTTTTCTTTATTCAATATCTTCCTCGTGTCCAGATTGACAAGTGAGTGACTTTGCATGAGATTATAATTTGAGATTATATAAATCGCCAACAGACTGCTGACAAGGGTAGCCACTTTTTTCCGTCCGTTAGGAGTAGGTTTGATAAAAATGAATATGCATTACTGGTGACGTCAGCTTCGGGAATATTCGGAACCCTTCGTGACGATTATGAATTCAGACCGGTCTTCATTGTGTCCGCACATTATACCCCACGTTATATTTTCAGATACTTATTAAAAATTGTATACCGTAATTTATAAGAATAATTAGATAAAGAGGAACTGGAATAATTAAATAAAGAGGTGAAACTGTCGTCGCAGAATCAAGGATCATGTCTTGCCCACTCTCTAAAATAATTAGATTGAAATTCAATCTATCAGATTGAAATTAGTGACCAATCTTTTATCGGACTGAAAATATTCAATCTAATAGATTGAAAACAATAACATGAATCTGATGTAGACAGAAAATTCAATCTACTAGATTGAAATTTTCAATCTAATAGATGGAATATTCAATCGAATAGATTGGTCACTAATTCCAATCTGATAGATTGAATTTTCAATCTAATTATTTTAGAGAGCACGTGGCCTGGGACAAACATAAAAACAAAACAAACACAAGCACAAAGACATATTACCCCCTCAAGCAATAACTTGTATACACTGTGCCTATTATATTATAATGTACATCATACCTTATCCCATATGTATACATGATTTAGGCAAATCTTGTACCGGTATTGTAATTCTTACGCAAAACTCTTTCACCATCCGGGATTATCGCAAAATATCGTGCACCTGGGGCGGACTGGGATACTTTTGCTGGGGCACACTTAGAAAATAGTAATTATCAAATTGTGAAATTTACTTTAATCCTAAAATGCTATTAAAATGCATTATTTTGTTTCTTAGATTATAGTAATTGCTAAACCTCTCACATTTGATGAGTTTTAATCAAACTTTGAAAGCCAATTGCTTTCGTTGGAATGAGAATCATACAAAATATTTTTTCCTCAAATTTGGTCCCTGGGACATATCGTATGTAAAGCAGGGCTCTAAAATAGCAACTAACTTAATCATCGGTGTTGAATCTTCTAAACTTCTATGAAACATATTGGCATATACTTCATATAACATGTATTTTGATTATTGTCCCATCGCACCCCAGTGGATGTACCCCATAGTGGGGTACACTGGGACACATTTTTTGACGTTTTTAAAAACCATTTCTGGAGAAAAGTATAACACATATTCAGAATGTTTTGTATGACTATGCTCATACTAAATATAAGTTGTAAGGAGAGTATACAAGTCTACACTACATGACAAAGTTGTAAGGAGAGTATACAAGTCTACACTACATGACAAAGTTGTAAGGAGAGTATACAAGTCTACACTACATGACAAAGTTGTAAGGAGAGTATACAAGTCTACACTACATGACAATAATTACAGAGATTTTTGCAAAAAGTTGAAAATGCCCCAATCTCCCCTATTTAGATGTAACATTACAGACAGGCGCTTCTGTTTATAAACTTATATCGGTAAATACATATATAGGCCCTACTATACCTATACTTATGCCTAACTTTATATTCTTTCTCCGCAGATGGGTTGGAAATGTTAAGCGGTCAAGAAATGCTTCGGTTCGACCATCTAGTAACGCCACGCCTGGTAGGCCTGATACCAAAACGAAGAGTCGAGTCAATATCACACATCCCGAGACCAGCCAAAAGAAAATCACTTCCAGCAGTGAACGGAATCTAATGGATTATATCGCTGGTCGATTTGAAAACAACGCTCGAGTGGGTTTATCCATATTGACAGTGACAGCGAACTACAGATCAGGACACAAATGCAGCTGAGCCGTGTCAGCGTTTGTTTGTATTGTTTTATTTCATTTAAATCACTCATATTATATCTATCTTTGCTGCCGCCAACCTGTACCAAACCGATGTGAGAATAAAACAAATCCATAGGCTACCGGTATGTTAAGATGGTGCCGTATATATATCAGTATATTTCGCATGGTGCGGTACGTATAAGATGCGTATACTGTGAAAAAGTTTTTTAACACAATTTTGCGCTAAAACGGCTTCAAGACAATTCATTTCTGTTGGTAATCAACACCATTTTGTGTTAACTCAACATATGTACACAAAATCGCGTCGATTTCAACACAAATTAGTGTTGCTTTTAACACAATTTGTGTCATTTTCCTGAAGTAGGCTCTCATTTGCAAATTGTCCGGTAGTCAGTGAGTCTGTCAGTCTATCCGAATCCTTTCGTCGACGAAATGAGAAGAACCATTGACATTATAACCTTGATTTTTGGCATGAAGGTGCATTAGGGGAATGTTACCAGCAAGTTCTGAGCTGACCTACTTTTTATGAAAATTTTACCTACTGAGGTGACCAATACAATTACGCTTGGACCCTCCACCCTACTTGGTAGGTTCTGTGACGTTAGTCACACTACTCTCGTTCAGTACAATTCAGGTGCTGAAATGGCTTCAAGACAGTGTATCGGTACGTAGATCTCACTTAGACACTCCTGACATAATCAAGAAATCACGGTTTGGAAGGTGCCTAACATTTTCAAATGCTCGTTATTGAAAATGTTTCCCGTCTTAGCAGACCTTATATCGTTAGTTACTGATGTCAAGTTTCAAATAAAGTATAATATCCTCCAGAATATTGCAGATTTTCCGTTATATAGGCCCTAATATTCTGAAATCGCATTGAAAGTCATCCGTTTTGGCCAGTCTTGCCCGTATAATGTATTTGCTGTTCTGTTTCCATCTGATTATTCTAAAATGTCATCTTTTGCTCTTCGCATACAGTACCCAAGGATGAGTTTTTCCTCGTAAGAAGAGAGTTATTTATCAGGGGTTAAATGTAGACTAATGGAATCACAAAAAAATCATGACGGAATCATCAGTGCTCATTTTAAATCTTCTCGGTAAAAGAGCTTTTCATTTATTACACATATTCCCCGAGAAAAAAATGGTTCCAATGATGAATTGTTCACTTCTAATTATAAAATTAAGATCTGAACTCTTATTCTATCCAATGTATACAGTTCATGTCAAATGCATATTTTTGCTACAGATGTTTTCAAATGGAGTGACTTTTAGTATATTTCGAATTTCTCGAGTTGATTGTATACAAAAATTCGTGCTCATAATACGTCTTCTGTGCATGGTATTGACGTGTCCCCAGAGAATACAGGAAGCGGAAAGAAAAGAAATACAACATGCTGGTATATGGCGTACGGAAAATATTCGGTGCGAAGTTTTTGCGAAAAATGGCGTTTTTTGTTGACCGGAGCTCTTACATATGTATGTGGAATTCATGATTAGCTCGCGGGAGAAGATGTGACATGAGTCGTATATAAAACACCCATCAGATCGCAAAAAATGTGGCTGTCCATGTCATAGCTACATCATCAATATGAGTAGTAGCGAAAGCGGGCATTCTTTTGGAGGGGGGTTTGGGGTTGTGTTTGGGTTATTAAGGGAGCATTCTTGGTCCCAATGGGCCGTGTGGGTGTCCTCTTGAAGCTCTGGTGAAGTAGAATACCATTCAGGTGATGTTCACGTGACTGTGACGTCATCAGTAGCACACAAAGTGCAGCGTCGCGCCATTGAGACATGGCTACCTATACCCTATAAACTAGCCCATCGAAGCGACTAGTGAACATTGAAAATGCATGCAGACACAAGACTTCTTAACTCTGGTATGTTTGGTGATGTGGGTAGGCCCTGAGAATAGCATGGTAGAGTTATCTCCCCGTCCTGGGTACAAAGTGTTTGTCGCATGTGTGTGTGAGTGAGTGAGTGAGTGAGTGGTTATATCAGGTCGTTGGTAAACCATTTGTCTCAGTCTATAACAACCCTCTGACCCGGTACCATGTCGGCTACATGTAAGTTCTCCCAGAAGACACTTTCTCGTCGCGACAATATACTCAGATATATTCGTTTGATGCATGGACAAGAAACATCACTGAGTCCACCCGCTACGGGAACGTCAAGTGGAGTAGAGCATCCCTATACCACGACGGCCCGACGGGATGTGGCAAGACGTACTGGGTGATCAAATTCTTAGAGGAAGGGCCCGTCAGTTATACCCGTGTGGGAACCCTTTGACCCCGGACGTGTCCCGGATGTGCCGTCATCCGTGACGTCATCACCCTCACGCTTCACCCTCATTTTTAATAATGAATTTACCTTTTATATACTACTTGCGGATTTAGGCACGTGCAAGAATGAGGGAACTTAAGTCTGGGTATGCGTCCTCCGTTTGTGTTACGACACGATGATTTTGTTGTACAAGGTTTTTGTGTTAATTAGCCAGATGAGTGCCATGGTGTCTTATCGGCACCCTGTTTCGTAATTCGGCACTCTGAATTTAGCAGATTTAACATTACAGAAATAGCAAATAGACACCCTCTTGTCTGAGAAATCCGCAAGAATTTGTAATTTTGGCAAAAATTGTCTCAAAACTTATCAGTAAAAAGTACTGTCTATTCACCCAAATTGCACGGCTCGACCTGTCTACCCGTCAGTGACAGGTATTTTTAATGCGGCGGGTAGAGAAATATATTACCTGTCTCCAGTGACAGGTACCGTAGTCATTTCTTTGGTGATATAGCCCTATATTTGACAAACTTCAACAGCTGCTATTAGTGCATTGTTGTATGGAAACAAGGTGGCATTAATTTATTGTAGCTATTGTAACATCTAGTTTTGTCATTTTAATATCATGTTCATGCAATTCTTGAAGGTGACAGGTAAACATTTTGGTCACCTGTCTCGTGTGACAAAATTATTTATTTTAAATATTTCTACGCCTGTGAAGCACTTACAGGCATAATTCTTTAAAGTTCGCGTTTCTACACGACTTTTACATTTACTTGAGATAGTCGGACGTAGATATCACCATCACTGTGATAGTCAAATCGATTTTTGGAAGTTGGACACATGACCGTGACCCATTCTGGCTTTTCTAACGTCGATTCTCTTCTTTTCGGAAACAACCTTTCCATGGATTGCGAAGGCCATACCATTTACAATAATAAAACACAGAAATGTGTATTGGACAATTTTGAACAGCTGACATGGCTTTCTTCCCTCCCAGATCTCTCACCCCACTATTCTTTTCAATCTATCCATCTTTCTCCTGTCTCTCGGTTGCCAGTACGCTTGTCATTTATGGATGCCCCCAAATGACCTCGTTCTGATGTTAACCATGGCGGGTTGTTTTGAACACAAAGTAGAGGACAATTTCGGATGATTTTCTTCCAGACATGCGGCAGAGGATGCCATTAAGGAGTATGAGCAAGCTACAGTTACCAAATATGCTCGATATCAACGTGAAAAACGTACGGTTAGATGTAGATATTGCTAGATAGAACGTTAGATATGCACTCCGGTACCCCATGCCTCGGTTCCCCCCCTCTAAACCACCACCACGACCACCACCCTCCTGAACTCCCAAGTGGTTGAAATTAATTAACTGATCCTCTAATTTATTAACTGAGTAGGCCTACTCAATTGGGGAAGGGTTTATTTATAAGCATCTCTCCCGAAGCATTCATTTCGACCCTTGTACCCGGAGCCACGTGGCGGTAGGAGGGTCCTGGCGGTAGAGGTCAGGAGGATGGGGAAGGGGTTCGGAGTGGGATTGAAGCTTTGCAGTAGTTCCTCTCCAAATATGCTTTCATTCAGAACAGAAATACCGTTGTAACAATATTGAGTCTACTTAAATTCTAGGCCTAAGTTCTATGGGTACAATGACAAATTGTTGTCGTTATGTGGGGGTCATATAAAAATATCCATTTATACTTTCCGACATGCCGCACATCCACATTGCGAATCTATTGAATAGGCCACTAGATGCTTATACATTTATTGAAGTCTGAAGCCTATGTATATGCCCCTACCGTTTTCGTTAATTTGCGATTTAAGTCTGTCGCAAACGAATTACACTATTCACTTATTCCAGAACAGAAACTCTAGGTAGGCCCTAAATGTTGGTATTGTAGTAAAGTACGGTATTGTAGTCCCCTCGCCCCCCCCCCCCCTTACTTACACGGTGCAATTACATGGTAAGCCTATAATCATAGTGTTTGATTTCTTCTTACTCTAAAATATGTAATTAGATCAAATTAATCTGCGATTGCCTTAGATCAAGACGTTCTGTAATCTTTCCTCAATATATATATACTCTCTGAAATAATTAGATTGAAACAATCTGTCAGATTGAAATTAACTGACCAATCTTTATTGGATTGAAAATATTCAATCTAATTGATTGAAAACGATAAAATGAATCTGTTGTGGAAATTGTCAATCTAAAAGATGGAATATTCAATCGAATAGATTGGTCACTAATTCCAATCTGATAGATTGAGTTTTCATTCTAATTATTTTAGAGAGTAAATAAATATCTTATCTATTCAAACAAATTTAATTGCATTTCTGATAGTGTACCGTAGCTCAATTTGTCCAGCATTCGTATGACTCTACTCATGACAGGTCCAGACGATATCCAAAGATGCAAGGTGTATTTTGATGATTCTGCCAGATATGGAGGGGAAAGACTGGCTTTCGATGGGGCACCATATATTGTTGTTGGGACGCAGGAACTGGAGTGTGATAGGGGTGCAGATCACAAGGAGAAGTGGAAAATGTCTAAGAGAAATGAACCTGTACGAATGCCTGTTTCTTAACTCTCGGTCCATAAAAGCAGAAACTGAACTTAAATTCATTGTAGGCCAAACAACTTTTGCATTTTTATATATAAGGCGAAGAAACTTACGATGAACATTCTGGCAATATAAAACCTAAATACCACAGCAATATAATGATAGATCCGCATGTATTATCCCCAGACATGGTGTTTCGCTTATGCCCTCACCGAGGATAGTAAATTTGCACAAGAAAACTTTAAAATAAATAAGGAAGAGAGCTAACACCATCCATCCCTCCCCAAAAACCAATTTTCCGGCTTACGATATATCCCCGGTCCGATGCACGTTTCTTTCAAAATACACACGCCCCCGCCTCACAGTCTTTTTGGAAATAAGACTGCATGCATAGAAGTCAATATATGAACGGTATTGACTTGTGTAATCATTCAGATTTTCTATTGTACGAAACTTTCAGTGCATTTCTGAATTGAAGGACCAATAACTTCTGTTTTGTTCATCCATACACGCAATTCCAGTGTTGTAAGCCATGAGTTATGATTCTAAATTCCATGATACTCGAAAGATATTTTTCTTTCTTTAACACCGCCTCTGGGTGGCTCTGGCAATTCAAACATCAGAAACATAAACACCACTCACAGCCACAATGAGGACAGATTGCACCGGGAGACGTTGACATAGCGTTTGGAATGAGTGAGTGAGTGAGTAGTAGGGTTTAACGTCGTTAAACCCTTGTTTCATTCATATCACAAAGGTGCCTTTTTGTGCCAGAACACGAGAGTGCTCACAGTTCTTATTACCCTCGACAATGATCAGCCTCGTCAGTACAGCACCCGGTCACCCATCCAAGTATTGACCGAGCTTAACGTTGCTTAACTTCGGTGATCTGGCGAGAACCGGTGTGTCCAACGCTATAAGCCGTACCTGTATAGCGTTTGGCTTCCGTGCACACTTAACATTATCAGAGAGAGGGTCAGGGGTAGAACATCTAACAGGCCTTCGTCCATAGTAGAGAAAGCACAGAGAAAGCGCATTTACATATGCGTTGGGAGTGTTCCTACCTATCAACACAACTTCATTAAAGTTGGTTCTTGATGACTCAGCCAAGTATTGTATCTCACAAGGTCTCCGATCTGGAACAGTCTTGGTTAAGGCAGTGGGATAGTAGTATAAAAAGTGCGAATCTTGTCTGGTTTGTGCAGGCGTCGGAGGCTGTGGAAATGGGGTGTGAATCTGGCGTAACCTTTATCCTTTCACTTTTACCTGGGATGTTTGGGTGGACCTGTGATCTTGGGGGTGCACTCTGGAGTGACTCCAGAGAAGCGGTCACGTGACTATGACGTCATCGATGACGTCATCAGTAGTCGAGGGTTACTAAAGAAAGATTGTGAATTGGAGATTCTGGAGGAACTATAGGCCATTTCTGATGTGGCATGCATTATGTCGCACAATCTAGGTAAACCAAGATGGTATATCAGAGAAATACCATCTAGATGTGCCGCTATTCTACCGGATCTCCTAATAAGCCAATGATGAAACACAGTTGATATTTTCCACCGTCTGACAAAAGCAGACTTTCGGCCGTGGTAAATCCTTCGAAGTTTACGCACAATGTCTAGACATGATGCCTTATTTGGATATTGTTTCTGTTTTCTTTTTATGATATTGTCCACGTGCTCCTGTTTGTAATTAAAAGGAGCGTCTTTTTTAATTTATTTTGCCTGGCTAGCTATCTGATTGGGTAACAAATGTAGTTTGAAATTCGCACTGGATTTATATAGCGTTGACTTCAGATATAATTTTCCGTGTTTTTTTTTATCTGAGTTTACTGAGATTGTGTGACGTCATTCCGCGCTTAAGCAATCGGAGAGTAGTAGATAAAGGACATATCTACAGGTGTTCCTATATCAGAATAACAATCATGGTCTTCTATTGATTTCCGTTACAAATAAAGAGAGATTCTACTCATACCATCATTATGAAAACGAAGCATCATACGGAAGAAAGTATGGGGGTTAACGCTCATCGAGGCACAGAAAATATAGTAAAAATGCACACAAACAAAATCTGTTCCAGCTCAGGGGTTGACCGAAACAAACAGACGATGAACAGTGAGCAAGGCTAATAAGGCGCCTAACAAGAGTGGCTTGTCGAGTGTATGCTGCTTGTGGGCTGCTTATTGGACAAAAGCGGCTATGATCAAAACAAAGATAATACACACCATAATAATACCTTCCCGAATTTGGGTACGATGTAACATTAATTGCATAATAAATGTGTATTACGCAATATACTTGTTGATTTGTCTCATCGGATTCCGCCAAGTCGTTAAAACATTACGAAGTGAGTGGGGGGTGTAAGGGCTCTCACTTTACAGCGTTATGGCGTCACAACATTGTGCCTCCTAGTTTTAGTTCACCTGTGATGTTTTGTGTTTGGGAGTAGCCTCTGGGGGGCGGGTACAAAACCACTAAATTACACCAATATAATAACCTGGATCTAAATGTATTCGCGCAATGAACCACATGTTACCATACATTTGAGTTGAAACTGTCAATCTAGTCTTTGGAGCCTTCAATCACATGTAGTGCAAATGAGCTAGTAAGAACATAACTGACATTCTGATATATGTATTCCACTAAAAGACTTATTTACCTTTGAATCAGATTCATCGAGAGACTCACATAGTCTATCCAATCCGATTCTATCAATTCCACCTCGTGCAGGTAGATTTTTGATCAATTAACAAATCAACAGAACAACTAATTCCGGATTACCTTCTGGTCATATTGTGCAAACCTCACATTGGTGCGGGTCTTACTTCTTATCCGCATTATTAAGGTAATATTGATTCCATCAATATGCTGAATCTGACAGACAGCTATCAAGCGACTAAGTTCAGTAGGCCAGACTCACTTCACAATAACCTTCGGTCAACTGCTACCAGAAAATTTAACAAATTCCAAGCGTCTGGTCCGTCTATCATAATTCAGCCGTCGTCCATTAGAGAATATCCGCGTCCATAATCCAAGGACCTATTCCATATTCCACATAACAGTATTAGCACCAAATTCAAAAACACAATCATAGTATACATAAACATAGGCTTGTTTCCTGCAAGCGAGAAGCGGTCAACAGTTTTCAATGATGCCGGCAAGACATCATGATGTCCCAAAAATATCAAACCTGTATCGCTGATCAGTATTCTTAATCCATAATATTCGTTGTAAAGTCGTCATCTAAAGAATGATGTATCTCAGTCACGCTTTTATTGTGACTGTTCATATGAGCACCATGAGGATCTTGAAGTACATGGGTTCATACGGCCCTAGCCCCGGGTTAAGCGGAATTAGACACAAGTTACGAAACGTAACGCCATAGATCTTGCACGCTACGCTCGTATTTTGCTATCAGCATGCGATATGTATCGCCAAATTTGAGAAACTTTGAGTGGAGGCGCTTGGTGGTGTAGCCCTGTTTTATAAGTTTCTGCAACAATATTTCGTGGCGTTGATTTAAATCGTCACATTTAACACAGGATCTAGCAAATGCTACTAGGCGTGATATGTATACGCCATATGCAGGTCCCACTGGAATATTACTGTCCAGAAAGGGGCAGTTTACGATGTCGAAATTGTAATCATCTCTTTTGGTACAACAGCATCATCAACGACAACAAAAAATAACAAATCCCTACAGTGTCAGCGGATCCACAGGAACAACCATATACAACCAGGATCACCCTCCACCCTCCCGTGGAGTCCTGGTTATATACACTGGTAACCGAGACATACACAAGTCATGGACCTTCTGCAACACGTGAGATAACACTATAACATGAAATGTCCTTTTCAGGGCCACCCATCTTATTCGAAAAAGGGATTTCTACCAGCACGTTTTTTTTTTATCTTTTTGGTACGAATGTTTGCTGCTTCAAATAACAACGCCATTTTGAACTCCCTCGATATCGAAAAAGTGTTCTGGTCTAATTCATATAAACTTTTCATATGATGACCGAGAAGGGCCACGCATACCTCATCTGATTACTTCTTGTGCAACGGACTGTATATTACCCGGAGTTACACGCGGCACGCTGAATAACACGCGGCACGCAGCACGCCGAATTACACGCGGTAGTAGTATAGGAAGGGAATCTGGGGTCGCATTTGAGAAAAGGGCATTGGAATGGAGGTTTTCAGGGCCGAGGTAGTCTAATAGTGGGCGTACTGGGTAGTATATGGTATACATGTGAAGTGCTTCTCGAGATCCATCAAGTCGTAAGTAGGTAAAGGTAGGATTTGCTTTGAAAATATAAAATCTGGAAACACGGACTTCAGCCCTAAAATATGGAATAGCCCTATTAGATGAGTCTAAGTAGGGTAATATCTGTCACCCAGACGGATCGTGACCTACCGCGAAGAATTTATACGGGTTTCGACAATTAAATACAACATTAAAAGTGTGAAGATTGAAGATATTCTAGATAATCCTAATGGTTATTGGCAGTTCCTCCTCCGTTTCCTACCTTTCTTTCAAAATGCAGAAATGTATTTTCCTCTGGTGTGTTGTTGTTGTTGTTGTTGTTGATGTTGTTCTCCATTGTTGTTGTATTCTCCACTAAAAATAAACGGTCCCTCGAAGTTACTTTCACCACACACCATGAGAGAAAGCACAACGGTATGAACTGATTGGCTGTGTAATTTTCCCGGACTGCAGATATTAAAAACACTCCACGTGCAGCCATTGGCTGTTCTTATTCAACCAATCAGAACCCGCGACGCTGGAATCTCACTGGAATCTCATTGAACCCACTCGAATCTAGAAAGAAATCTCATTTTGCAGTACAGCAGATGATACTTCACTTCTCTCAGTATGGCGGCATATCACGCGGCGTATCAACTAGAAGCGATACCATTGTGAAATTGCATGAACTTTTTGCTTCCTAGATTATGGCTCAGCATTGAAAAGATACATCAATGACTTAATCAGTTTTTCTTTCGGCAAACGTACCACCATGTATGGGAAAATTACATACTGTATATTGAATGAATTCAGGTGTGTCTTACTAAATCACTATTTTCTTTTAGAGAGGCGATCATCCGGTTGGGCGTAAAAGGTACAACTGTATCCAAGGAACAAAGAAAAAGAACTGTCCTGCCAAAGTACACATTCGGGAGATATGGAAATTTCGACAATATACGGTATAATGTAACATGGTGATGCAGTGGCATAAGGACACAGTGAAAATAAATACATAAAAATGCATGGCGTCCTTTTCTGATTGGATGAGTATTTCATAAATTTTGATCAGCAAATATTTCTGATGGATACATCATTTTCATCAGTTTTTGAAAATACATCCAAAGCGGAACTCTTATTATCTCATTCATACTCCTCCTTCTCGCTCTTTCTTTTGGAACCCCTCCCCTCTCCTCGTCATTTTTTCTTCTTCCTCCTTCCCCTCCTCCTTCTCCTCCTCCACCACTCTACACTCCCCTCTTCCTCCTTCCCCTCCTTCTCCTCCACCCCTCTACACTCCCCTCTTCCCCCTTCCCCTCCTTCTTCTCCTCCACCACTCTACACTCCCCTCTTCCTCCTTCCCCTCCTCCTTCTCCTCCACCCCTCTACACGCCCCTCTTCCCCCTTTCCCTCCTTCTTCTCCTCCACCACTCTACACTCCCCTCTTCCTCCTTCCCCGTACTACCTTTTTCCAATACTTTTTCTTGTTGCACCTGTCTTTTGCATTCTGCATGGCCATCTTAATTTGTATTTAATCAATTCAGGTCCAGAAAAATGCACAGTGGCAGAAGAAGGTGGCTTCGGCTAAAGTTCGCAAGATCATCGGAGAAATGTCCGATAAAGCTCCCTATGAATATAGGTGCTATGTCAACTTTCCAGACAATGACGATCATTCTGGGCATGTGATTGGGAAGGCATGTACTTCGTTTTTACATATGTGATGTTCATGTACCGCTTATAAAAATTGAAGGATGGCAAAAATCAATAGGCTTCTTCGCCATCACAATCCACCTCTGAACTGTACTTACAGACTAACATCACAATCCACCTCTGAACTGTACTTACAGACTAACATCACAATCCACCTCTGAACTGTACTTACAGACTAACATCACAATCCACCTCTGAACTGTGCTTATAGCATAAACGTTTTTCACTGTTTACAGATTTTCACCCACAGTAACTTTGACCTTTGACTTCAGAATGAGGTTCCTCTTTGCCCCATGGGTAAGGTATACCCAAAGTTCGATATCAATCGGTGATTTAGAACTGGAGATATTGCAAAGTCAAAAAATAAATCTATCGACGGGCAGATAATGCCACACGCTGAGATGTTAACAATTTAATGCATGTTGTCTGCAGATCTACAGCTTAGTATAATGTAAAACTCCAGTTCCGAACACATTCGTCCCAGAAGTATCACTGATGACGAGATTTTAAGACTCAGATTTGAGCATCCAATTATTTCATTGGCTTTTTTAGGCGGCAGGGCTGAGCCAGAAGATTGACCCCCGGCTGCTAGTGAAAGTGGAAGAGCTGGTAGCGGACGGGATCACCAGCGCCCGTCAGTTACAGTTAGGTCTTTCTTCATATGTCAAAAGGGAGTTATTTGCACAACAGACCCCACCAGATCCAAATAACAGGAGATTTTTCCCTCGCCAAAATGATCTGGAGAATCTCTTCTACAGAACTCTGGTGAGAAATAGGATGTCCAAAGTCGATCAAGAAAATTTACGTGCCAGAATAGGGGATTGGGAGAAATCGTTCCGGGAGGGAGATTCTATATACTTTCGTCCCTACACGCCCGGAGACAATGAAGAATCTGGTCCAAAACAGTCTCTTCTCTTTGTGCAGCAGTTTGCCTGGCAGAAAAGGCTCCTTCATCGGTATGGCAACGACATGTGTCTTGTCGATGCGACGTATAAAACGTGCAAATACTCACTTCCCCTTTTTTTGTCGCCGTGAAGACCAACCATGACTACCAAGTAGTTGCTTCTTTTGTTACCATGACGGAGACAAAGGATGCCATTTCGGAAGGTCTGCAAGTAATCAAAGAGTGGTGTCCCAATTGGAAACCTTCCTACTTCATGATGGATTTTGACGACTCGGAAATCGTGGCCATTGAAGATGTTTTTCCAGGTAATCGTCTTTGTTACACGATTTGGAGGGAGGGAGGGAATTTGGCTTAATGTTACACTCAAGTAAATTTCACTCATATGGTTGGTGGAGGAAGCCGGAGTACCCAGAGAGAACCACCGCCCTTCGGCAAGTAACTGACAAACTTTCACACATGTACCAGCTGGGCTCGAACTACACGAACTGGTCTTGGCATTAAGTATTTGCTTGTCCTGTCCGTAGATTATTCTCCACGGCTCCGAAAAAATCCAAATATAATAGTTGCTAACGGTACCTTATCATATATCTTTGCAAAATCCCGTACATGAGTAAATCTTGTGGGAGAGTGCAATTTCATTAAGTGTGACATTCTACTTTATTCAACATGAAATCGGCTATATAACAATCATCAATCACATACACAAACCTCACCACTAGGTCATTCCGCGTCTGCGATATTAATATGTTGCATATTTTTAAAAAAATATAACTTAATTAAAACACGAAACCTTCCTATATCGTGTTGCTAATCCCACATTTCTTCTATTTTTTTTTATCCAGATGCAACAGTCCTGCTGTGTGACTTCCATAGAGAACAGGCATGGGAGAGATGGGTCAATAAAGGGGATAATGGAGTTGGGTCACATGAGGGCTCCGAACTACTGGCGAGATTTAGACGAATCGCTCACTCTGAAACGGAGGCCATGTTGAACGATGCTGTCGAGGAACTAAAACAACCAGACATCTGGAGAAAAACCCCAAAATACATGAATGAGACCTGGCTGCCAGTGAAAGAGGTAACATTAGATATATGTGGACTGTGATTTTTCCTGTAAGTATATAATCTTTTCAAACCTCTGTCTTAATCTCACAATTTCAATGTTTTCGTCATGGTGGACGTTTCGTCCCCGAGGCCCGCCCCCTGTACAGACCTTTTGGTCTTTGATATATGTTGGCACTTGTGGGAAGTTGATGCTGGGTCGACATCGGGCCTTACAGACTAGTCTTTTGTGTTAAATGCCGTCATTTACATCTGACGACGATACAGCTCACCAATCTCCAATGTACGAGTTGTCACAGCGAAACAGCTCACCAATTACCAGTATACGAGTTGTCAGAGCATTTCCATCATAGCTCTCTAGATTTGTATCTAATACCGCTTATGCCGGTGCTAGGGGCCGTGTGGTCATATCATTCAAGTTGCCACATGAGCAGGTACAATAAAAGCGTACCTGAGATACAACACATATCACGAATCGTTAGATTCTTGGTATGTGCTTTAGAATAGGTTAACCAGAGGATTATTCTGTGAAGTCATGTGACGCAGTCAGTATGTCGGCACCTCTTCCCACTTCCCTTATATGTGTTGTAATTTGTGATAAATTATCCAAGGATGACGCCATGTTAGTCGAATAAATATCATTGGAATGAAAGTAGTAGACCTATTTATGGGAAATCGCGGATGTATATGTGCTGGGATCAGTCTGTGTTTTTTTTTGGCGCCAATTTTCCCCGAAGTGTATTCAGCAAGTACTTTGAAAATACCATATATCTGTCCTTGTTAGGGATGCCCCTTATGCCCTCTTGCTAATTGTACAATTCTATCTATGAATACTCTGCCTTGAGATCTATATTACAGGCACGCTTCTTCTTCTTCTCCCATAGAACGTGTCACGTGGATGGAGTCGCGGATTAAAGTCACCTGAGTAGTAGGTAGAACATGGATTCGGTCTCATTTCACCCGGATGTAATGACGTCACTTCCGGTTTATGGTGGAGGTCATGAGGTGTGCGCAGGAGTGTTCTGCGCATGTATGACGTCACTTCCGGTGTGGGTGAATGGGGCGTGACTTGTGAGAATGATAGGACATGTACAGACCTGTCTGTGTCGTTCATCTCCGTGTCTTTTCGGTGAGAGGAGCATGTACTGGGGCTTTTCCCCACAATGTCATTCACTTCCGTATTTCTTCGGTCAGGTCCGTGGGAGCTTGTACTGGGTTTTTCCCACAATGTCGTTCACCTCCGTGTTTTTTCGGTGAGGTCCGTGAAGATGTGGCGGGAGGTACCGAGAGATGTGACGGCGGTGTGCGAAGATGACCGAAGAGGCACGGTGAGTTCGTTGAGGTCCGTGAAGATGTGCCGGAGGTGACCGGAAAGACCCGGAGGTGACCGGAGAGTGCCGGAGTTGACCGAAAAGACCCGAATGTGATCCCCGGAGAGTGGCGGAGGTGACCGAAAAGACCCGGAGGTGACCAGAGAGTGCCGGAGGTGACCGAAAACACCCGGAGGTGATCCCCGGAGAGTGCCGGAGGTGGCCGAAAAGACCCGGAGGTGACCGAAAAGACACACGGAGAATACCGAAAACACCCGAATGTCACGAAAAAACGTATAAATGGGGCAATTTTTAGTGGTTTGGTGCATTCATCGGACTGCCAAACGGAGCTATCTCACCTGCCTGCCTGCCTGACCAGCCAGCCTGACCAGCCTACCAGCCTGAACCACTCTGACGAGAGGAGCTGCTTACCCGGGCAGAGCTGTACACACATTCGCCTCCAGACTGTATAGTGCTGTGTTACCGTAGCCAGCGTGATAGGACAAAAATTCCTACTTTATCTTCGATAAACCCGCTCCGTGACATTATAAGGATGTGAGGAACACACCTAAAGTGTTTTTACGCAGGTAAACCGATTTATTTCAAATTTACCGGGTTTTCCACACCACCACTCCCATAACCATACGGGTCTAAAATCGAAAAAATCATTAAAAATATAGGGTTAGCCTACTGCTAGCCTTCTGAATTTTTCAACGATACACGATAAGTTCCCAAAGTTCAAGTTAAAATAAGTTTTACACGTCAACTCGCATTTATTGCAAAATGAGACCGGTTTAAAGATGGAAAAGAAACACAAAATTTCAGCGGGCCTGAGCAAGCACAATGTTTCGATGAGAAGATTTCGCTGACGTCCGCGCGCTCAGTCGCGCGCTCTACGGTTAGACTATAAAAATCGCGCAGTGTCTATCCATTCATTTTGAACTACATCATGGCTCAACACATGGATATTGATGGAGCCCACAATATTATTAACGAGTCATGGCTTGACAACATATTAGAAGAGCTATTCAAAGATGATGAACAAGAACACCAACCGGTAGAGGGCGGCGAGACTTTCACCCCAGTTTCACAACAAAAGCCACAGTATCTTGACCATGTTACGGATGAATTCATCGATATTGAAGACGACGAAGAAGGAGAAGAAGAGGCAGCGGATGGAGATGTCACCGCTGCCAATAATACTCCCCAACACGAACGGTTTGAACGAGTCCTACAAGATGTGTTCAAACAACATCAAGAACAAGCCCAAGACCAAGACCAAGAAGCAACCGGTGAATTCATGGATGGAGTGGACAATAGTCCCTACGTTAGTCCCTACGAACAGATTGCTCAACTCCTACAAGATGAGTTGCAACAAGACCAAGAAACAGAAAGAGAAAAAAAAGAACAAGAACAAGAAGAGATGGCTATTTTACAGCAGCAATATCTTGAGTACTACTGTGCCGAAATAAGACGACTGGAGCGAGACACAACATGGAAAGCGGCACAGTATTTACTCTGTGTCCAATGCAGTAGTGGCTACGCCAAATACGCTATATTTCCATGTGGACATCAAGCGTTATGTATTCGCTGTATTCACAGACATACAGGAAGACCAGAGCCTACGCCCACTTACAAGCCCATAGCGTGTACACTCGTCGCGCTGAAATGTCCCGTGTGTACCCAGAGGCGAGCAAACCTGTTCCGATCGATGTAATCCCCTTACATCTTCCTCACGGTCCTTATCAGGACCCCCAATTATACTCGAAAGAGCAAACTTCTAATTAAAAGCACCAAAAAAACCCCACCAACTCCTGCACATGCACACACCTAGGTAACAATAGGTAAATAACACTTAGTAAATGGGAACTTCCTACTAACAGCGCCCAGGTAAAAACACTATTAGTATGAATGTACGGTAATAGTATACCGAATAGTGCCGGAAAAAGCCGAGTGTGAAAAAAAAATTCTCGTTGTGAGGTGTGGGAGATTGGTAGAGGAGAGGCGAGGAGATTGACAACTACCGAGTAGTCCCGGAAAAAGCCGAGTGTAAAAAAAAATTATTTCGTTGTGAGGTGTGGGAGATTGGTAGAGGAGAGGAGAGGAGATAGGCTAGGGGTTGGCCCTGAAAACTGAAAAGGGTCTTTTGTGTTTGGAAGGCAAGGGGTTGGCCCTGAACACTGAAAAAGGGTCTTATGTGTTTGGAAGGCTAGGGGTTGGCCCTGAAAAGGACCGCTGATGGCAGGGATTTTTTTGGGGGTTGGAGATTGGTAATCATAGAATATAGAGGAGAGGAGATTCACCCATGTAGGACCTGATTTGAATTGAATGCGCCACGTTAGAAGTTCCCCTTTCGTAAGATTGGGGTGGCCCTGAAAAGGGCCGTTAAGGTCAATTTGTTTACCCTGTTTTATTCAGGGGGAGTTTGCCTGTCTACTCCAAACTGGCGGAAAAGTACCGACCAGGCTGTAATACGTATCGGCGATGCTGTTGTTGTCGTGCTGCGTCTGGTGCGACTGGAAGATGGTCCAGGAATCTCGCTGGCGGTATTCTTTGTAGGTGGCCGATGTCCATAAATTCCGGCTCAACCGGCTGGAGCAGTTGTTGTTGTTGTTGGGCATCCAACAGATCGCCCAACGTCTCCAGCCAGTCATCCCCCGTTAAAGTCGCCGGTGCCTGGGATACAAGTTGGTGCAGTTCACCCCACGACAGCCGTGACAACTTCACGTTGTCTCGAGCCCATCGTCGCATCTCGGCTAGCCAAAAGGTTTTGATCGCCACCGCTAGTTCCCTCCTCTCTCTTCTTTATCTCACCATTCTGCCCGAAGCTTTGCTAGTTGACATCTTGGGTCTCCCGCTCATTTTTCTCTTGCTTGGTCGATAGGTCTTCACAGCTTCAGAAATATGGTTTCAATGAAGCTTTCCCCCACGCGTGCCCTGGTTTTATACTGAATATAGAGTAGATTATTCTCCGGGGATCACCTCCGGGTGTTTTCGGTCACCTCCGGCACTCTCCGGTCACCTCCGGGTCTTTTCGGTCACCTCCGCCACTCTCCGGGGATCACATTCGGGTCTTTTCGGTCAACTCCGGCACTCTCTGGTCACCTCCGGGTCTTTCCGGTCACCTCCGGCACATCTTCACGGACCTCAACGAACTCACCGTGCCTCTTCGGTCATCTTCGCACACCGCCGTCACATCTCTCGGTACCTCCCGCCACATCTTCACGGACCTCACCGAAAAAACACGGAGGTGAACGACATTGTGGGAAAAATCCAGTACAAGCTCCCACGGACCTGACCGAAGAAATACGGAAGTGAACGACATTGTGGGGAAAAACCCCAGTACATGCTCCTCTCACCGAAAAGACACGGAGATGAACGACACAGACAGGTCTGTACATGTCCTATCATTCTCACAAGTCACGCCCCATTCACCCACACCGGAAGTGACGTCATACATGCGCAGAACACTCCTGTGCACACCTCATGACCTCCACCATAAACCGGAAGTGACGTCATTACATCCGGGTGAAATGAGACCGAATCCATGTTCTACCTACTACTCACCTGCATGCTCATAGAGTTCCAGATATCCGTTCTGTTCACAGTCGCATCCACAATGGCATCTTTGCATAATTTGGCAAACATATCCTACCAAGCTACTAACATGCAAAGAAACCATGTTGACAGTTACAGATTCGCAACTTATTGTGATATAGAATAATAGGAGCTGGTATGTACTGGTGGCAGATAATCGGCAGAGGTGGGGGGAGCAGCATCAATAATTTCTCGTCATGTTATAATGATAGAGTTTATTATTTTCATACACATATCGGTACTCATATTTCAGAAATGGGTTTGGTGCTACCGGACAGAACGACTCCGAGTTATGGTCAGAACAAACAATGGTTTAGAAAGGCAGAACAGGACCTTGAAATATTCTTATCTCCGACAGCAAGCATATAAATCCTTGGCTGGTATTCTAACGGTTATCATTCAAAGGTTCCTCCCAGACAAGTATGCCAGGTTCGTATGCTTTTCATCTTATGACAGTATTGTCCGCCATGTTTTTGTGAAAATTTGCTACTTTGTATTCCAGACCCCAAAGTACTGACCGCATAACTAATTCATAACTTTTATTATATTCCAGATATTATGAAGCGAATATATTCGCCTGTGAAGAATACCGGGGGTACAGTGAGCGTGTACCACAATATTTGAGGAACCGGCCTCGTGGTCTGGTGACTCACTGTATGCAACGAATGCATGAGATTGATGACAAAACACTCGCATCCATTACAGAAACCAACCAAGGCTGCTTTTCCGTGCCGAGTTTCACTGGTGATGAACAATACAATGTCCAGCTCTGCAATGAGGCTACATTCCCCAAATGCACGTGTAGGGATTTTCAGAAGAACTTCCTCCCCTGCAAACATATGTTTGCTATTTTTCAACGCTTTCCAGATGTAAGCTGGAATAACCTACCGGAGTGGTACCGAGAGTCAGTGTATACTACCTTGGATTCCACAATCACAGACGTTATTACAGTATCATCTTCAGTGGTCGATCTAACAACAGAAGATGAAGGCGGCAATGATGAGACGACGCCGAATGGTGAGTGTTCTGTACAAACTGAAACCAAATCTGAAGTAATGGACATCACTGTTAAGGACAGCCCAAAGAAGTCAACGCTCTTGAAAATTATTGGCACCTTGCGACAAATTAAGGAAGTGGTGTACGATGTCCAGGATCAAGATGCCTTGTCTGCTGCCGGTGAGGAATTGACCCGTGTCCTTAGCCATTTGACTGAAGCTTGTGATGTGGATTTCGGTCTCCGTGTAACAAAGCAACAAATCACCCGGAAGAGAAAGTACCCTCCGGTCCCTCGGTTACATCAACTGCCAAGGAAAAAAGCAAAGAAAAATGCATGGTCCAACCAAATAGGGCAGGTTGCAGCAGAAATGCGGCCCCTATATGGGGTTAAAACACTGTATCCTTCGCAGCAGAACAACAAAAGGCCCATTCCACATCAACCTTTGCAGAGCAAAGAATTATTTTGTAAGGAAATTGTCATTGATGGACGCAAATATGACCAGGACCGTTTTGAGGCACCATCAACAACAAAAACAGAGATTGGAGATTTTCACCAAAAACTAAAGGCCACAAATGCATTCAAGCCCAAAGGTTCACGCCAGAACTTGGAGCCGTACGACATCTACACAACCCTCTTCTCAGGAACGGCCCCCACAAAGTCTCCCTTCTCACTGTGAAATCACTGGAGCATACGTTGAACCGAGGAGAGCTTCAGGTACTTAAAGCCGTTGATAAATCCTTCAAAGAAGGTTGGTTGTATGATGAAGTCATCGACAGTTTCCTATGGATGTTGCAGCACGATGACAGTACAATCCTGTACGCATCATCTGCTGTTGCACAGGTGCTGGAAAAAGGGAAAAGATGCGGTCGACTATGGAATCACATCAAGTGTCTGGACGCCATACGATACATCGTGCTTCCGTGGAATGTGTACGGGGGTCACTGGGTCCTGCTAGCAGTTGATGTCAGCAGAAAACTGCTACTTTATTTGGACCCACTTCAACAAGTGGATGTCCATACCAACCGGTGTGCTCTGATGGTAAGAGACTTCATTTCCAAAGTACTGACGACTAAATTCAATTTCAACCTGGATGGAGTGATATCACCGCCCCGCAGGCTCCAGTCTGACAGCAAGAGTTGTGGTGTTTTCACTTGCATGTATGCTCTATGGTTGGTAACCGGCCAGTCCCTTGACCAAAAAGGGCTCGGGACGGATTTCCGGAAGGAAATTTATGCTGCATTCTCAGGGCACTGTCTCAGGCGGCTATCTTCCAGAAGTGTTCGGATGTCTCTTTGTCCATCTTGTGGGAACCAGGGAGCGGAGGACGAAGATTGGGTCCAATGCAGCAGATGCAACCAGTGGCATCACTGCAAATGTATTAACGTGACATTTGCAGAAGCTAAAAATTTCCCAAACTTCTGGTGTCCAGAACCTACAATGTCGTCTCTGAGTGGGAATACCTGAAACGCTGCAACGAAAACTGTGCGTGATGTAGAATGATACCGGTTCTCATAATACTTTCGGTGAACAAATGCTCTGTATTCGTGTTGCAAGCGTCTAGTCCGTCATTCATAATCCAGCCGTCGTCCATTAAAGAATATCCGCGACCATAATCCAAAGACCTATTCCATTTTCCATATAACAGTATTAGCACCAAATTCAAAAAGACGATCATAGTATACAAAAACATAGGCTTGTGTCACACGAATGACAACCTTCGTGTGACATGATTTCGGTGGATAGCAGCCTGGACCTGAAATGCTCTGTATTCATGTGACCCTTATTTCAATTTCGGTGGAGAAAAGTCCGGACTATGATAACCGCAAGTAGTAGGGAGCCGGGATTTCGACCCAACTTTTCCAGGGAGGTAACTCTTGGTCCCCTTTTTTCCAGGTTAAAGGTATAGGGGACGCCTGGAGGTCAAAAGTAGTTCCGGCAACCTGTAATCTTTGTATTCTTCCGCGGTCTGGTGGTGATGCTGTCACTTCCGCGGACAGAAAGTAGTCCCATGTCAACCAAGTGAATGATGTCACGGAGATCAGTGGGTTTTTCCCACAATGTCGTGGGTGATCAAATTCTCCGGCATTCTCCGGCAATCTTCAGGGCCGAGAGGGGTCCCTAGTGTACCGATTGGGTTGTATGAGGTATCAATGTGAAGCATTCGTGAAGGGGCATCTGATGGGGTGGGTGTGGGGTTGAAATATGGTCATTCTGCGCATGCGCGGTAGACCAAGGGTATGGAAATACACGTTTTGGGATCTAGGGAGCACCTAATGGACCGATGGGGTCGTGTGAGGTATAAATGTGAAGCATCTGTGAGGGGGCATCCGAGGGGCTGGGTGTGGGGTTGGAATATGGTCATTCTGCGCATGCGCGGTAGACCAAGGGTATGGAATACACGTGTTAAGTCTATTTCTATACTACGACCAGACTGCGAATGCGCAGACTATTGACAACAAACGACACACTAGACCAGGCGGATGCTCCCTCATGACAGCTTCAAAATAACACCTCATACGACACCATAGGATCATTAGGGGCCCACCTAAACCCTAAAACGTCTATTTCCACACCCTTTTCCCAGAATTCCCTGTCTGCGCATGCGAAGAATGTGGACAACGGCCGAGACACTAGTCCAATCGGATGCCCCCTCACCTATGCTTCACATTGATGCCTCACTCGATCCAATCGGACCATTAGGGGCTCACCTACATCCCAAAACGTCTATTTTCATCCCTTTTTTCCCCCACAATTCCCTGTCTGCGCATGCGCAGGGTGTGGACAACGACCGAAACACTAGTCCAGGCGGATGCCCCCTCACATAGGCTTCACATTGATACCTCATACAACTCCATCGACCCATTAGGGACCCCGCTCGATCCCAAAACGTCTATTTCCATACCCTTGGTCTACTGCGCATGCGCAGAATGACGATATTTCAACCCCATTCCCACCCCATCGGATGCGCCTTCACGAATGCTTCACATTGATACCTCATACGACTCCATCGACCCAATAGTGGCTCCCCTAGATCCCAAAACGTATATTCCATACCCTTGGTCTACCGCGCATGCGCAGAATGACCATATTCCAACCCACACCCAGCCCCTCGGATGCCCCCTCACATAGGCTTCACATTGATACCTCATACGACCCCATCGGTCCATTAGGGGCTCCCCTAGATCCCAAAACGTGTATTTCCATACACTTGGTCTATCGCGCATGCACAGAATGACCATATTTCAACCCCACACCCACCCCATCAGATGCCCCTTCACGAATGCTTCACATTGATACCTCATACAACCCAATCGGTACACTAGGGACCCCTCTCGCCCCTGAAGATTGCCGGAGAATGCCGGAGAATTTGATCACCCACGACATTGTGGGAAAAACCCACTGATCTCCGTGACATCTTTCACTTGGTTGACATGGGACTATACTTTCTGTCCGCGGAAGTGACGGCATCACCACCAGACCGCGGAAGAATACAAAGGTTACAGGTTGCCGGAACTACTTTTGACCTCCATGTGACCTTGAGTTGGTGGCGCCCCCTGGCGCCCCAGAGGTGAAAGGCGATGGGGCGTCCCCTATACCTTTAACCTGGAAAAAGGGGACCAAGAGTTACCTCCCTGGAAAAGTTGAGTCGAAATCCCGGCTCCCTACTACTACCGCATGCAATCCACGTGTATGTGTATATATACCACAATGAACTAAGTGATTTAACATTTATACTGAATACGAGGCAAAGCATGCATGAGTGAACTTAGCTACAGCATTAATAATATTTTGGCGTGGACTGCACATTAGTGCAACAAAAACTGGTTCTATACGTCACCATGGAGTATACCAGGGGATACAGACTCTACAGCCACAAATTGTTTTTCCTCTTCTACTACATTACAAAGAGAACATAATCTGTTCTCCCTAGGCACCCCTTTTGTACACCTTCCACGCTCAATATTTAGGGGATGAGCACTTATTCTGAGTTTGCATATGGCTCACTCATGCTTCTTGTTGGCAATATTAAATATGCTAGAATCAGATATTTCCACAAAATCCCATTTGACTAGTATGCATATCTTATTGTGTAACTTGGGAATGTATGTTTGCCGCGTGTGTTAAAATTAGAGCAAGCCCAAGGCTTTATCGTATAGGAGAGTACCATTCCTAATGCGTGCATATAAGGAATACAAGTCCAAGGTGGCTGGTCAACCAAGATAGCAAGGTAACAAGAAAGTTGACCCCCGTTAGAATTCCATTGAGCTCACAGATTTCACTTTGCATTGAATAAGTTTTATAAAAAGGTTCATTAATAAGTATTTCTCTGAATGGGGACATCATCACACGCATATTCACGACTTCGGTTGGTAAGTATATCCCCAAATCATCCATATGACACGTATGGGTTATAAGTTACACTAAAAACTACTTAGTCGTCAAGTTTATTGTGCAGAATTTGACTAGTTGAAAAGTGGAATTTATTGCGGCTTCGCCTTTAACAGATTCCACGATACGCAGGCGAATAAACGTCTTCAATAGTTACCTTACAACAAAAACGGCGACAATACAGTTTTCAATCGAGATTTTACAGAACGGTGATATAGAGTGATCTTCAAAAGTACAAGTCGTGGGGGATGCAACAGTAGCAGTCTGGTGATACCTTTTGCCAAATAAATGCGATGACAGCATTACGAATGAATATGGGGAGCTACATAACACTATTTCACAACCACCATTGACTATGGCCAGTGAATGGTATAGAGATCTAATTGTCAGTCAATATTTATTGATGACCAGTCCCCTCACCAACAAAATTGTGAACTACTTATCTTGCTGTTTGTTATCATCATTATTTGGAGAGAACAGGGTGTCACCTCCGGTATCCATCAATGAATAGAATAGAATAGAATAGAACCTTTATTTGTACAGTTTTACCTGTTGATGGGTTAATGTGTACAGGACCATGGGTTAATGTGTACAGGACAAATGGCCCACCATGACTCTGTGAAGGGAGGGGGAAGTAGGGATAAGAGGGTATATGGTATCATAAAAAGCAGTTTTGGCCAGTTAACGGCGATCCAGGGGGAACACCACCACCCTCACCCCCCCCCCCACCTTTTTCAACCTGCGATAATTCAAGTCCTGATAAACGAATAATTATATTGCATTTAAATATCCTAATGGACATATAATTATATGGCATTACTCCTCGGGCATGCAGTACGGTATATTTTGTTGAATGATAAGGCCAGAAAAGTTATCATATTCAGACGGCCTGAAGACAATGGGGGAAAAATTTTTGAAGCTTCAAAGGCTTTTTTTTGTGTATGTATGTTTGTATGTACGTGTTCAACCCTTCTGGGTCACATTTTATCGCACTAAACTATCTATTCAATCTATCTGTCTAGCTAGCTATATATCTGACAAGGTAGAAGAGTCGTTGATGAGCTCGATCATGCGTGAAAAGGAGTCCATATTATTTTCTCTATAGGCCTAAGCTGCCTCAATGTAGGCTTCACAGATGAACTGTCCAAGATATACGCGTGGTACAGCGAGGGGAGTCGTGACCGGTTGTTACAGTGAAGATTGAGTCTGAAGATATTCCCATCTAAGTGCAAGTTATTGTTTCGATGATGGATATTCTTCAACGATATTCCTTTCAAACCAAAAAAAAAACGCAAAAGGTTGAGATGACTGGCACAAAGTGTGGGCTATGCTCGGTCCAAGACAACAATGAAAGCCCCATCCCCCTCCACCACACACTTTGTCTTGCATTCAATATGAGCAATAATTGCCCAGGAATTTCACATCACATTTTTCAGTAACATACCAATGACACGGTTGTATGGACTTTTTACTTCTTTTTTTATTTACTCCATTCTAAATTCTGCAAATTGGAAGAAAAGTTGACCTTTAAAAACATATATACATTTAATAAGAAACGTATCATTGTGAAAAAAAAAAAGAAGAAAAAGAAAAAAAGAAAAGAAAATCAGTTCGGTGTCCCATTTATAATTTAAATTGATAAATGTATTTTATGAAGGATGTTTTTATTTCTTTGGAAATGTGTATTTCCATGCTCAAGATATGTTGTCGAGAAAATTGGTCTTGTGACCTGCACTCTTTTTACTTCCCCCTTCCAAGACAAATACACAAAAACAGAAGGGTTATAGATATATTTGTATACCGTATACTACGTACGACATCGATACCGAATATTTTTAACATAAGATTCTGTTTCATAATAAGGGGTGTTGCATAGGTCCGTATAAAATGAATTTCGAATGAATTGTATTGTACTAATACACTCATTATGAGTACAAACCAAGGGAATAAATGAACAACATATATATACGTATAAAATGAAGTGTATTCCACAATCATAATATTCGGATTTCTTTTCTCCAAAAATCAAGGGGCCCTCCCACTAAAGTGTCAAATTGCTGATCGTTATGCGCGGGGCCGGTGACAGGCCGGTATATAAAAACGAGGCTGATATGACGTCACGAGTAATGCATATTCATTTTCATGAAACCTACTCCTGACGGACGGAAAAAAGTGCCTACCGCTGACAAGTGCTGGGAAAAGTTGGTTAGTCACATTTTCTGGTAACTTTCCTCCTAACAGAGAATGATCTATCGACTCCTGCCTTCGGGCAGCAGACTTCAAAAAGTGTTGGTGCAGTGTTAAGCATAGAACAGACACAGATCACGTGAAGATGTAGTCTATGCAGTATGCGATCACAAAAATAATAGTAACAAACGTTGAGTTTCACAGAAAAGCTGCAAATTTATAACCAAAGTCCCGGATAACCGTACCCGTTTGAACCGCAGCGCTATCTACATACTAAGGGAGACAACCGCAGCACTATCTAAGGGCGCACTTTCCAAAGGAGACAATTACAATACGAAAATGGACCGTCACCATTATATCTGCTATTTAATATACAAGCGTCTAGTTCATCATTCTATGTGCAGCCGTCGTCCATTAAAAAAATTCCACGTCCATAACCGGAGACCTATTCCATAAAACAGTATTAGCACCAAATTAAAAAAAAAAGTATACATAAACATAGGCTAGTTTAACATCAAATACAACATGACGGTCACGCTATCATTTATCACGCAAATTACTGTAATCAGATCTCTGGGAATAGCCCAACAATTAGAACATACGTAGCTTTCTATTCTTCGTCAAGAGCAGGAAAAATGTTATCTGGTAAAGCAAACATCACTGTAGGCATATCGACTGTCCCATGGTTTTCGCATGAACCCGCGCAATCGAAGCATGGTTGTCGCTACATTCGACTTCTTCGATGACCCGTTTTACTCCGAAAAGTTTGTCTCCAAGCTTGCGTATTGTTTATTCGACATGTCAAGAGTGAGTGAGTGAACTAGGGTTTAACGTCGCGTTCAGCGCTATTTCGGCCATATACCGACGATATAACTAACTACGATATGATCAGCTGGACATGTGTGACTATCCATGTACAGTTATGTAGAGAAATTAATCTTCCCTCGTAGCAACAGACATGGTACAAAACTCATGCTAGAACCCTGTCTGTAGTCGGCCCTAGAGGACAGTGACAATGAGCATGGAGAAAGAAGAGAAGGAGGTAGAGGAGAAGGAGCCACTGTTTCTGGGGATGAAAGTGACCAGTGTACGGTGCCGACAGAGCGGGGTTACATTTCTTTCTTTCATTTTGTTGATATTTTATTATTTTCTCTTCTTTTCTTTTACAAACATTGCGGTTCCGCCGCCTATACAATTTCACCATATCTGCCGTGAGATTACATAGAAGTATTAGTTTGGTTCAGGGTGTCAATATTTTAGATATATTAAACAATACATACCCCGGTACTAAAAGGTTTGCGGAAACTCATGCAGACGAACGCTCTGTTTGATCTTATTTCAAACGTCCGCTCATGCTGTTTTACGTCATCCTTAATTGTGGATCTTCACAGAATAAAACTTGTCTGAAAGAAATACAATTTTTTGTGCAGAATTGAAGATATTAAGTTTTGGCTATATGTTTATATGTTTATATGTTTGCTATGTTAATGTAGCTAAGTTTAATAGGGTCTCGTACCTTAACCTTAATGTTAAACTCATCTAATGTTAATGTAGCTACAGCTTTACTGACCATGCTATGAAGAAAATTCATTTTCCGTTATTTTATCAAGGATCTACAACCATAAATCATATACATTGTCTGTACGTTTTCTACTAAAAAACACACGATATCCATCCACAAACTATATGAGGGTAGATAACCGAGAAATTGTTGTCCCGCCATTGATCGTAACGGAATTTCCTCCCTTATCATGCATTTCATCCTAGTTTTATTAAAGAGCTCCTCAAATAGTATATCTGAGGCAGTAAGAGTGTTCTGAAGTGTCGACATAATTTAGGTGATTTACGAGAATGTAACAGGTTCACCGTTGGTCGGATTTGACATGAAACTACTACGACGTTGAAATTGTTCCAAGTTTCCCAACAGGATACCATCAAATAAGATATGAATTAATGTTGTTTAGCTCCTGCTCCCGTCACGCAAACACTGTTCGGCTGGTCTGTTTGTCTCATTAGTCTGGTTATAAATATCCCAAGTTATATTAAATACACACGTGTTTACAGTTTTTATTCGCTTTGCTGGTCGCATTCCAAGTAACTAGACTTCTCTCGAGTGCATATTTTCAGAGTACATTACGTGCATCAGATGTGTTATTTGCATATTACAAAGTCCAATGGTTCTGCACTCCTCATTCCAAAGTGATTTTTTTTACTTTGAGCGCAGCATTTTATACAGATGGTCAAGTCTCAATCAAAGAATCCAATACCAAATAGACAATAGATACAGTCTTTGTAAGCAGTCGAAGCCTTGATCTAAGGAGTCTTGCTGAAGTGCACACTCTGTCTTACATACCAACATATTAATGTTACTAACATCAGGATTGCATTGGTGGACGT
Source organism: Hanleya hanleyi (assembly GCA_036873755.1). Taxonomy (NCBI): domain Eukaryota; kingdom Metazoa; phylum Mollusca; class Polyplacophora; order Lepidopleurida; family Hanleyidae; genus Hanleya; species Hanleya hanleyi. Next base: position 73,081 of record JAVTVY010037181.1, on the reverse strand, counting down.
GGCTGATGGCGAATAGATGATATATTATTCATCAATCCGACGCACAGTTCTACAAAGTCCGGGATGTCATTTGGAACCAGAACTTGAGGGAGACGTATAACCAGACACAAAGATCTCGACTGGTTACTGTTGTTAATTGGTTGGTCCGAAGGAGTAAGCTTTCTTTCTTTAACCAATCACCCGCCTTCTCCCCCACCCCATCCCCCCCCCCCCACCGCCCAACACACTGCGAAACACCAATAAACCTCCTTGACCAATTAACAAAGATAACGAGCCCTGTATCACCAGAGTGCCATTTCGACCCACGGAACGAGGGGTAAAAGATAAAAAGATACAGTTTCGAATACTGTATTTTAAATTCAATAAAAAGCGTACAGTCGACGAGAGAGAAGAACCGCCTCATTGTTTATAGAGATACAAGTCTAAATACGATGAGCCATTGGGCTATCTGTAGTTTCATCCAAATAGTGATGGTGGATATATACCCTTCCGTAAGTCATGTCCAACCTCGTCCAGGCTGTGCGTTTAGCTCCGTGTTTCAGTAAGCATATATGACAGAAAGTTGATAATTAATGTATGTGCATATACACGAAGGATACAATGACCGCTTGGATGATACAATGACCGCTTGGATGATACAATCACCGCTTGAATGATACAGTCACCGCTTGGATGATACAATCACCGCTTGGATGATACAGTCGCCGCTTGAATGATACAATCACCGCTTGGATGATACAATCACCGCTTGGATGATACAATGACCGCTTGGATGATACAGTCACCGCTTGGATGATACAATCACCGCTTGGATGATACAATCACCGCTTGGATGATACAGTCACCGCTTGGATGACACAATCACCGCTTGGATGATACAATCACTGCTTGGATGATACAGTCACCGCTTGGATGATACAGTCACCGCTTGGATGATACAATCACCGCTTGGATGATACAGTCACCGCTTGAATGATACAATCACCGCTTAGATGATACAGTCACCGCGTGGATGATACAGTCATCGCTTGGATGATACAATCCCCGCTTGGATGATACAGTCACCGCTTGAATGATACAATCACCGCTTGGATGATACAGTTACCGCTTGGATGATACAATCACCGCTTGGATCGTCTCGGTTCTCGTGTTCACAGTACCTGGAGTCGAGTTCAGCTATACTGGTTTATTCACAGTGCTATTGCTGGAGAAGATTTGGTTGTCCTTCGATTGAATACGCAGCTAATCAGTCGTTTTTGTGTAGCATTATCCAGGCTATTGTGGATTCGTCGCCAGGCTCTTCTACCTGTGGTATGATAACTTTACTCAAAAGCCAAGAGCCGACAAACTGAAGTTATCCAGTAAGTCCAGATACTGGACACACGGCTGCGGCTTTAGATAGCACGCGTGGGCATTTTTTGGATGGAGCCACAACTGAAAAAAGTTGAAAATAGATATATTTTGACTGTGGGCAGAGACACGGATAGAATTATGGATAAAATCAGAAAGCTTTCCTCTGAATCCGCACGTTTGTCCACGTGAACGTCCGTCACCCTTGTACACTATGGACTAAATCGAGTCCGACGATAGACACTATGTGCCTCAGTAATTTTGTATTGGCCACCATGTATTAGTTTTGCTTAATCTCGGGTATAAAGTGACTTATCTGAGACAAGCTGGAGAATACTTCGGCATAAATGTAATGTACCTGGTAACAAAGCTAAAAAAATTGTCGAATTTGTTTTATCATGCAGTCTGCTTATTCTGGTTTTTTCTATATTTATTTTTTTTTTTTTATTGCAATTCACATATTTGATAATCCAACCTGAGGGATGTAGTCCGTCTAGCAGTGTCGAAACGGCTTGGTCGCCCCGCAGTTTATACTGTTCGCGTGTTGCAGCAGAGAAATCGTCGGCTGCAATGCGCGTCACAGATTCGCTCTAAGAAATTCGGGCATAAATTTATGACTTGTACACACGAACAGTTCGTTCTGCGCTGATAAACAGCGTGTGTCACTTACGCCCCTACTCTCCTTTTCTCCCCGCTGATTCACACTGCATATTTCGCGCCTGTCGGCCGTCAGCGGGCGCTTTATTTGGTTATTCAATCATCGTGCCGTAATAGTTCGAAGGTAACCAGTTTCCTCATACTAACCACGATTGGCTAACTACTTCACGTGATCGAAATTACATCACAGTTACATTCTTAACAGAACCCAACCACCTCGCTGGGGGTCTAATAACACCCCAGCCACCAGTCAGATTTTTGGACCGGATTCGGGGCCTTCGCGCACATCGCCGGAAGTGACATCATATATAGTAAAATAGATGTTTAACGAAAATTTTGATTACTTTTCAAGTCTGCATAATACCTCCGTTGACCTAGCGTTAAAAAGAATTATCTGGAGATAATTTTCCCTGTTTATCTGGACAGAGCATATGAAAAGTAGTTCGCTCATGTGCAACACTAAAGGAGTCGTTTGGTCGGATTCAAACTGAACCGTGCGTTGGTTGGTTTCCCCTATACGTCATAGCAACGTAGTAAAGGTCAACTTCCGCTATTGGAGGCAGGGATGTTATTGGAGCCTGCGAAATGGAGCATGCGCTGTGGGGAGGTTGAACAGAACCATGCCTTCGTGATAGCGAGATCACGACTCTCTAAGTGGAAGCCATGCCACTATTTTGAGCGACACCCCCTCCTATCTCATCTCCCGTCTTTATTAACAGTCAACATTCAATTCAAAATCTGAAACACTTGAACGGTGTGTTCTTACGTTACCATTGTAGGCAACTTGATCTCCTTATATACTCATGACGATAAAGCGTGGTCTTCTCGGTGGGATATTAACAACATTGACAGAGACTGTGTTAATTATTTGAAGGTATTAGTGAACAAATGTTTTCAATCAGTTGACGAACATTACTAAATATAACAACAACGGAGGAAGTTATCCAAAATCTATTCACTTTTAACCCAGAAATTAAAATAATTAGAGCTGTTTTGCCGTCCGTTTATTATTGGTTTTGCCGTTAACGACATGTGAACGTTTGAAAAGGGAGAACTCATAATGCTTCGTTTCACAGTTGGTTGTAAAGAAATAGTTCACTAGTTTCTCGCGTTTTTCCACACATTTATCACTCATTAGATGTCATATACGCTGGGTAGTTTAGTACAGTTACCGAGGGGCTAATCTGGGCAGCTCAGCGCCGTCATTTGATGGAAAGATTTAATGGTGAGTGGCCGAAAGATCTCTCACCCACTGAGAGAAAAGGTGGCGGATGTCCGGAGGTTGGTTGCAGTGATAAACAAAGCGGACCAAAACTCTTCCGTAAGAGTGATATTCATTGGTCCTCGGCGTTTAGCCTGTGCAGAGCGTCCCTAACGGCCAAGAGGAGCGAACTATGCGGTGTGAATCAGCGGGGGAACAAGGAGAGTAGGGACGAAAATGACACAAGCTGTTCCTTCTGGCTGTGTTCATGTTAATTTTGAGGCCAGATGAAATTCACTTCGAACATCGTTAAATTCTCAAAAATTGTGTTAATTGTGTGTCTCCGGCTCAACTGTCAGAGACAGAACATGAGGTTTGAAATGAGGTTTTCGCCTGTTTCTCTGCGCATTTTCGTATACATTTTACCATAGATTTTTTACTGCAGTGTGTATTTAAAATATGACACCTTGAACCCATTTTCCATGTATATCAGAAGATATACTTTGAAACGTTAAATTCGTTTTGGTTCAAGATGTCAGATTCTTAAAAGTAAACAATCCATTCTAAAATATATGCGAAAATGCCAAAAACAGGTGAAAGCCCAATTTCAACGTCAGTCGACGCAGTGTTACGTCAGTTTAATAAACTTAATATCAGGATTTACTAACGTAACACCAAAGCAGTTATTCATATCTGAACGTTACTACTCCTTTTTTCACGAGACAAGCAATAAACTGTTGGCAACCGTGCTTTGTAAGCAGGAGGCTGGCATCCAGGAGAAAATTATCGATTTAACACCACCAGGGGATGCGGTCGAAATCTGTTGCAGAATAATATAGGTGATGTAACAGCTGAACGCTCTATGGTTACATAATGCATCCATAATCGCCTTTGAAGATTTGAGACCGTCTTGAACTACAGCTTTTAATTGATGCAGTCGGAAGAATCCATCGAACGTTTTGCTGCAATTCAGTAACAAATCGATTTTATATCCCAGTTTATATTATCCATTCAACGTTCGTTGTTTCCAAGAAGCGTTTGGGATTCAGATTTGTGGTTCTATATCCCTTATATGTTGTGGTATTCGACAAAGAATCCACGAAAAAACTAACTCACAGAGAATGTGTATGTCGTCGTTTAAATTGTTCTCACGCGATGGGAATAAATCCATATTGGCGTGAAGATAATGATGTTATAAAAAGCAGAGGGAATAAATCTACGTTGATGGTACAGGATGAAGCCATTAAGCAAAAATATGCACGAGGTATCTAAAAAGGCGAACGAGGAAGGAGAGATAATTTGTGTCGCAGAGGCTTTAAATGTACAAAACTGAATTGAACAAATTACGTGTAACTTTGCGTTCAAGGAATTTGGAGGCAGCAAGCTTGGAGTGAGATGTGGCGAGCTTGTCAAGCACGAACTATTGGCCTAACACTAAGGGGGTTGGACATCGAGTGCATTCACATCATTCACGATATATGAAAGTACAAGAATAGATGAAGAACTGCAAGTTACAGTACGGTACCCGTATGGATAATGTTGTCATACAGGGTGAGTGAATGAGTGAGTGAATAAGATTTTACGTCGCTTTCAACACTATTTCACGACGTTTGGTTCCTGTTCCTTGTCACACCCGGACTGAACCACACGGGTAGGGTCATATTCCTGTCAACACCCGGGACCCCACGGGTGAGTGGAATGTTTGATCTGATTTCAGTATCGAAGGATGATACGATAAGGAGGGATTTTGGCCTATACGTGGTGCGGTTGAAATCGAAAAAATAAAATGTCCTAAAAATACTTATGCTTTAATGTAACGGCGAGAGAAAATATAATACACAATATGTGAAAGTTTTAGTGCGATTGCGTTATGATTATAGTTATCACATGGAACTGAAATCCACAGCTTGTGCTATTTCGTGAAAAAAAGAGTCTATAAATCCAGTCCTTCAGACACGCATTTAGACGCGAAGGACCCTTGGACCAAAACGCCATTTAACCTGGTGTTGTGTGGTAACATTATATCCCCACTGCTGGAAGATCTTTTTGGTCCAAGGAGTCCGTCATACTAAAAAATGAAAAGTTATGATTCATAACGTTTGAAGTTTTCGTAAGTAGATTAAAGTGACAAAATAGCCTGTTACAGTTGTTCGTCAATCTCAGTAAACTCAGATACAATATTACGGAATATTATATCTGAATTCAGCCCTATATAAATCCCATGCGAATCTGAAACAACAATTGTTAGCCAATCGGGTGGCTAGCTTGTTGAAATCAAGCCCACAGTAATTACACACGGTAGCACGTGGACTAATATATAAACATTATCGAGAAACAGTATCCAAATATGGCATCATTTCCAGACAGTGTGCGTGAAGATCAAAGAGTTTACTCCCGCCGAAGTCTGGCTTTGTTAAGGGGTAGAAAATATCAAAAGATTGAGCCGCGCGAAGATGTTGATCTCCGTGAAGTAAACGTCAATCATTGTCAGTCGGAAATGGTCGTGATTGGATTATTATGGGATCTCGCAGAATATCGGCGAACATTTCGCACGAAGTTTTCATAGCGTTACGTCTAGATGGTATTCCACCGATTTACCATCTTGGTTTACCTAGATTGAGTTGTTCGTACACTCTCAGAAATATTCAGGGAATAATCCTGAATAGATCAGGCTGCATATCCACAACTCAATTTCAGGGATTTTACCTGAAATTCAGGGATAATTTCCTGAAATTCAGGTATATCATTCATGAATTAAAGCTAAATTACCTGAATTTTGGAAGATTTTACGCACCTGAATTGGGTCGGGAACTTACTAATCAGGGTGGTAAATTTGCCTGAATTTCAGGGAAAATCCTCTCATTCAGGAATCTTTTTTCTGAAATTCAGGAAATTATCCCTGGATTTCAGGTAAAATCCCTGAAATTGAGTTGTGGATGTGCAGCCTGATCTGATCAGGATTATTCCCTGAATATTTCTGAGAGTGTATGTCGTGGTGTAGTGGGTACGCACGTTGGATCACAAGCGCCTCGAAAGTTTCTTTTACCGAGTTCGAATCCCAGGAGGGCAACCTGTGTGACGTCGACAAGTTATTTCTCATTTTTGTAAAAAAAAATTGCATTCAGTATATCTGAAATGAGATTTTAGGCTATCATTATGAACCAATTAAAAGTAAAATATTGTTTACCGATGACACGATACCGTGTGGACATTACGGGCTAGTCAAACGTTGAAATCGAACGATCAGTCGCAACCTGTTACAACGGCAATATATTCGCCTAAATTGTGTATTTATTCTCCAATATGTGCATGTAAAATCGACTGCAACGTGGTGAAATAATAACACCTTGTTACCGAACATATGTGAAGCTATCATGGTTCGTCCCAAATGTGAAGCTGTCATGGTTCGTCCCAAATTCAGTCCGTTGATTGACAGTTGCCACCGACGAAAAGTTATACATTGCATTGTGATTGACATATGGAGAGAAGAAATGTACATTCCTATGAGTCGCCTTACAATACCATCTCCTTTGCCTTCAAGGAATTTGGAGGCAGCAAGCTTTTGGCAGGTAATAAGGAGATCCCGCACTCTAAAATGGAGGTAAAAAGGTCGTTTTTGCTCAATAACTTTTGATTTCTTCTGAACCAATGCATCAAAATTTCATGCCCATTGATTTATCTATTGTTTCATGTCATAAAATTAATTTTCCATGTGAAGAACCAGCCAATGTTGTTTACACAGCGCGAAGGATGTTTGGCCTATTATTATGAAAATTAAATAGATGACAATTTACTTTTTTACTACCATTTAATGCGGATAGATATGTCTGTATGCGCCTCAAGAAGATTTTGCTGAATTCATTATGTGAACTGAGTTATTGAACGAAAACGACCCTTTTTACCTCTATTTTAGAGAGCGGGATTCCCCTAACCTGTTTGGAGTGAGACGTGGCGATTTTTTTAAGCACGAACTGTAGGCCTAACACTAAGGGGGTTGCACATCGAGTGCGTTCACATTATTCACGATATATGAAAGTACAAGAATAGATGAACAACTGCAAGTTACAGTACCCGTATGGATAATGCTGTCCTACAGGGTGAGTGAGTGAATAAGATTTTACGCCGATTTCAACACTATTTCACGACGTTTGGTTCCTATTCCTTGTCACACCTGGTACCCCACGGGTGAATGGAATGTTTTGATCTGATCTGATCTGATCGAAGGGAATTAGCATATTGCGGAAGTTTGGTTCGTTCTTTTTTTCATCCGATTTTCGTTCGCATCAAATTATAATTATGCGAGCGCCGGATATCCTGGTATACTGATGCCGATACCCAAACTGTCTCACGTGCTCGCTGTCTGCACCACGTTGGGTAGTAACTTTTCCAATAAGTAATATATGAAGGACATGATTTGTGTATTCCCAGCAAATTGATTGAGAATCATGCTTTTTCTTTGTAACGTCATTTTTTTTCTTGGTAAAGTCAGATTATGACATAATGGCATTGCTGTTGACTCGCGACATTGTAAACTGTTGAAATTTCATTATGGAATATTGTTCCCATCAAACCTACGTGTATTGGACTTGTCTAAATCAACAATGGCCGACGTAAAAAGTTAATCCAGAGAAAGACCACCAGAAACAGAATGTTTTAAACAGATAGATCTACTGGGTGTTGTTTGGTAGTATTTTGAATGAATACTAAAATATTTGCTTTGAACTAGTAACATAAGTTTCAGAACAGGAAAAATTGTTTGTTTTTTTTTCAAAATATCAGACAAAACTTTTTCAATAGATTTGCTGGGACACACAATAGCTATCCCTCGTAAATAAGTTACCAAAGTTAGAACTACTCAGACAGCGATCATGCGAGGAGATGAGATCACTGCATGGGGTGGGATATCGGGCGCTCGCCATGTTGACGAGACGAGTGAAATTCATATACGAATGGTGCACATTTTTCGTCCGAATAAATGTATTCAATACACATTACTTGTCCATACCACTACTCGTAACAGAGCCGATCTAATGCTGCCATTTTATAGTGCCATCCCACTGATATATCATGCCATAGGCAGACATGACACCCCACTCAGTCACATTATACTGACTCCGAGCGAACCAGTCGTTGTTCTATCCTCTTAATGCTGAGCGTAAGCGAGGAAGCAACGAGTTCCATTTTTCAAGTCGTTGGTATGACCCGACCTGGGAATGAACCCAGTACCTACCGCTTACGAAGGCAAGAAGACGATGAAGAGATATAGCAACAAGAGGATGAGGTAGCGACGATATCGCAAGATAAGTGTGAAGCAGGTGAGATATATTAACAGGAGTATGAGGCACATATAAGAATTAGCCTTGCTCATGTATGACCATCTTCATTTTATCCAGTCAATGTCTGCGTTCCCACTTCGAACCTGACTTGATTTATCTGACCCCCTTCAGTGTTCGAAATCCGAGGTGTAAATTTCACCTACAGTGTACGAACGAGAGACGACCCATCAGAACGTACACGCCGATTGTGAGTAGAGTGACATCATCCTCAATTAACGACGTCATTCCTCCTAATATGGTGTTTGTATTAGCCCACTATATAGGTCAGCCAATCAATAACGTACTTCTCCGACCCATTTCGAAATTCAACTGTTTTCTCGGTCAGTGACGTCTCGTGTATATTTATAAGTTCTTTGAACATTGAAGGGGGCCAGATATATCAAGGGAAGTTGGAAGTGGGAACGTAGAAATTCGCTTGATAAAATGAAGATGATGCATGACCAGCTCACATGAAGGATTGAGGTAATGGGTCGCTGATGTCCAATATAATTCACCTCGTTTTGTGGCAAAATATTTCGTTCGTGATTCGAAAACGTGATTAAGCGTTTTGGGATTAACTATGTTTATTCGACTTTATAACCGCATCCATGGAAAAGCTACGACGATCATTCAACGACAATTTTGTAGGAGATCGTTAGAATTGTTCCTGGGTAAATGTGAACAAATCCATTCTGACGGATGGATAATTTTTTTTACGCAAACCTCTGAAATAAATCGGATAGTGCAGGATGGAGACGAGAAGCATAAATATTAAAAAGCTTCAAAAAGCGACCAAAGGATGAAGGATTACGTCCAAATGGTGGTAAAAATTTAGAAGACTGTAGATGGATTCGTATAAAAAATTACGCGTAACTGCATATAGAGTTTTCGAGGAAGTACTAGTTGACCATTGCGGATGTCTTTTTTGAACGAATGGTAATATGAAGAGTGGATTGCAAATCGATTCGGTTTACAATATTCATGATATGTAAGAGTGAAAAGATGGATAAAGAATTACATTAACTGTTTCAAAAAATATCCATGTATTGACAAGCTACAGAAAAAACTAGCCATCTTGAATTACTTTTCCAATCGACTTCTGTTTTATGGTAATCCACTTCCCGGAGATTTTTTCTGCACCAACGCGGTGAACTCCACTCAATGGGTAGCGGCTTGCTGCATCAGCTGGCAAAATTAGCCATCTCTGTGCACTACTAGGAAATCCCACAAGGATGTTTACCGGTTAGTGTATCGAGGCAATTGCCTTGTAATTGGCCTTAGAAGGCGTGGGTTGATGTTCTCCGACTCTCCATCCTATTGAAGTACTGTTCACTAAAAGGACTTATACCAGTCGCACAGGCGCTCGTTACCGTTGTTAATTGGGTTAATTATTGTTGGTTGGGGAAGCGTGGTCGTGAAGAAACCATCCTTTTCTTCACGACCACGCTCCCCCCAAATCAATATAATTAACCAAATAAACAACGGTAACGAGCCCCTGTGACCAGTCGTGACCAGTCGTCGCATGAGGGAACACTGCGAGTTTCTGGATCACCTTTCCCCTCTCCAGCTGCTTGATTACGTACACATGCAAAGATACAATGATGGGGTAAATTTCATCATACATAGAATATTGGCATCGATGAATTGATAACAAAAACAACTACATTGCCATGCTATATGAACTAAACTACAACTCTCAAATATTCTACGAAGTTCAAACTTATTCATGTTATTTCAGTGACCTGTGATTATTTTCTCTCCCAAGCTTGCCATGATGGTTACTCTCATAATGCCAATGAGGCTGATGCATAGCTACAAGATAATTAGTACAGAAAACGGGAGGTATAAAACTGTTTGTGTCCTTCAGTTTCAATATTCGATGTATTAAGCAGTTACATCAATTCCAGCGCACTATCAGGACTACTTCCTTTATTATATATAGCATTGGCAATTTGAAATTCCTTGACTAGAGTGGAGGGAATTCTGATAATGAAGGATCAAGAGATGGTGTCCACAGGAACACATATGCCGCACCCTGCGCTTCCACCATGTAGGTGCTCGACTGTATTCCATGGACATTCAAAAATTGACCTCTTTGCATGACGTTGACCACTGACCCCAAATAATGGACCTCTTTGACATATGTTTGAAGTCACATGGTCAACATTTCTGTGAACTGCGTACCTCAATAGTATTTCATGTACAATGACGTTTGACCTATTGACCCAAAATTAATAGGCTTCTTCAGATCAACAAAGAAAACACAATGTGGAATTTCATGCGTAATTCAAGATATTGTCCAGACAAGATTAAGTGTTCTGGAGGATGCAAAGGACAAGGCAAAATCATAATATCCACTTCGACTGAAGTTGGCATGGCATCAAATATGCAACAGATTCTGTTCAGCAACTGCAATCAGAACATAATGGACCAGCTCAGAAATTGTATGATCAGGAGGATGGATTCAATGTTGTGGAACCAGTTCTCTCTGTCAGCCAATGGCAATGGCAAGCGCCGGATATCCGAGCGCACTTCCGATTATCCCACGTGCTTGTACAAGTAGATTTGGCATGTTTGGGTACATTCACCATACAGCACTGTTCTGTTCTGTACCATTGGGTACCTCTCAGTTTCATGCTGGTAATCTGTTGATACTGTACACAATTTTAAAGCTTCGTACTGTGGAGTTCCCAACCACTTACTATGTGACCATCTTCACAAGTTCAGGTAAATCCTAAATCCTCACAGAGGGTTTTTGTGATTCGAATGAGTTCTTGAGTCAATGCCTCTATAATACAATCTCATACATTTCATCCCCTATGTTTGTTTGGAATTCGCGGGTCGGTATCCCAAGCCTGCGGTTTTTGCTTTGACTTCCGATGTCGACTTCAGCTTGACATCAAAGTAGTTCGGCCCACGATGAAATTCAAACCTGTCACATCTCATACCTCGCAGCCGATTGGCTTAATCAACTAGCTTCAATAGCACATTCACTGATTGGGTTGAGTTAGAGGAAACCACTTGATCTATTTATATCCAGAACTCATATGGGTAACTAACCAAGCCAGTGTATCAATCCTAACAGATAATTGATACACCGGCTCGCGAGGATGCTATGTGGAGGAAGTGATCGGTTATTTCGAGTTACTGGTACTGAACAGTAACTGCTCATTAGCCAACTGATAGCCATGACAGTAAATTTGCAGTACTGAGCAGTTCTGACTCCAAAGCTACTGGTCAGTTAATGTGGTTCCTCATAGTTGACCATTTGGTACTGTTCAGTTAGTGGATTGGTGTCAGATTTGATAACTGTATGGGGACCTTTCCTTCCAGTACAGGGCAGTCACTAACAAGTATGGGTAGGAAAGCAGCACTGTGTTAGTACTCAATAAGTAATCGAGTCATATCCGATCAAGTTACTGATGTGTTACAGCATTGTTACCAATATGTACCCAAGTGTGGAAAATTGTGTTGGTAACAAAACCAACCAGTTACTGAGTGGTACTGATTGACTGTGTATAGTATGCCTCAAAGGATAGAACATATGTGGGAGATGACAAATCATGTACTTCCCCATATATCAGCAGGGGTCAAAATAGTAGTGTGTCAATCTGTCCCAGACCATCCGCAAGGGCGTAGGCAAGGGGGGGCTTGGGGGGGCTTGAGCCCCCCCAAATTTTGACGGCCGGCAAAAAAAAAAAAAAGAACAAAACAAACAAACAAACGAAAAAAGGAAAGAAAGAAAGAAAAAGAAACCTAACATAGCATATAAGATCACGTATCTTATTCAATTATTACAGGAGAAGTAAACTTATCACCGCCAGTGCATACCATTAGGCCTAAAATAAGATTGCAATTGATCAGTGATCAAAGCCATAGATTGACGATTTCGGGCTTCAATCGAGAATGGAATAGTGTGCTCCAAATCCAATCAAATGCCGCCTATTTGGACAAAAAACATCAAAACTTCCGATGAGGAGAATTTTTCGTAACTTTTTCACTACAAACTTATTTTGTTTTTCAATTGAGATCCCAGTACTTCTTTATTCACAAACAAGAGATATACAAACTCTCAACTACTTTTCATAAAGAAACCCTAGAAATAAACCTACTGTCTTTCCCAGATAATAAATCCCAGACGTTTTTGGTGGTATTTCGGAGAAAATTTATCGTACAACATTGAAACTTCACACAGTATATAAACTAAAAAGCCCGAATTGTATTTCTGTCTTTCATTAAAATTTGTTGAGAACTGACCAAAGTCACCGATACCTACCATGTTATTTTGGGGCCACGATAACTTTGATCTGCCATTGTTAAAACATGCGAGCTTGACGTAAAAAATAAAAAATATCTCACAAATTTCCCATCTAATTTTTGTTTTCGCGATTTATTGAGAACTACTGGAGGGGAATAAATTTAGTATTTTTTTTATCTACTGTGTGAAGTTTCAATGTTGTCGGATAAATTGTCCCAGAAATATCGTCGGAAACGTCAGACGAAACGTGCTCAGACACGCGCTGCTATCGGGGCACGACAGTATTGTCTAAGGATTAACTTGAAATATAGTGCAAACCTGAGACTGAATGATCACTTCAGCTTGTATATCATTGCAGTGATCGTCTTTGTTATGAGACATTTTGGGATAAATCAAAGTTCAGTTGTTACAACGTTATACTACTCAGATGCTCCCAGAGAGTGCCAATTTACCATGAAGTTTCAAAAAAAATTCTTATGCTGCCAGGGGGGATACCCCGCTCTCAGACTCTCCCCCTCTCAAGCCTCCCCAAATTTGACAACTTGTCTACGCCCTTGATCCGTGCGAGCCAGTGTATCAATCAGTCTGTTAGGATCGATACACTGGCATGACGGGCTTGGTTAGTTGCCCACAGCAGTTCTGGATATAAGCAGATCAAGACCTTTTCTCTGAATCGAGCCATTAAGTAAGCGTGCTCAGCCAGCTCATTACACCAATCCGCTGCGAGGTGAGATGTGACAGGTTTAAATTTCATCGCTGACCAAACTACTTTGGTGTCGGCCTGAAATCGACATCGGCTGTCAAAGGAAAAACCGAAGGATTGGGATACCGAAATGCTAATTCAAACTAATCTCAGGGCATGAAATTTAGGAGAATAAAAAACTCATTTGAATCACCGAAAATGTCCAGGTATACCCTCTGTGAGGATTTAGGATTTACCTGGACTTGTGAAGATGGTCCCAGGCAGGTAGCTTTTGGAGGTGACAGGCTGAAAACAAAACTACCTGTCTCTTGTAACTGGTGAAGTATTAATCTAACAAGAAGTAGTTTTGTGTTTCAAGTCTGCAAAAACTTTCTCACCTTTGATAAAGATAAAGTCTGAAAAAATTCTTTCTCCTTGTTCAGTAAAGTACAAATTTGAGTAATGTTACTATTTTTGATAACAGATCTATACTAAAACAATAAAGACACATAAGTTTGAATAGCGTTACTGTTCCCAGTAACACCAAAAAATGCTACTGAAAACTGTAAGAAATTTGAAATTGATTTTAGAAGTTACCAAAAGCAGTAACGAAGAACAAAATTTGACTACATGAGTTATCTCCCTTAGCTGAAATAACCATCGCATGTTTTGGGCCACCTTTTCACTCTCAAAGGATTTTGACGCATAAAGAAGGATACCACGTCATTCTAGACATATTGAACCTTATGTAAAAATTAAATGAACATCACTGAAAATTGCATGGTTAATTAAGTTAATTAATTATAGACAGACCTTTTATTGTGGTCTAGTACATGTATTGCAATCGCCTCGATACACTAACCGATAGCGTGCAAACTAAGATAGAGAAGTAATCGGAGAAAAAAAATCAATCCTGGATGAATCATTCAAATTGGCATTTTGTTACTAAATTTGGTAACGTTATTGATTTTCGTACTTTACTAGAGTGTTGATGTAAATAGTGGATCACATTTTCCAGGCTGATGCATTCAAGAGACCGTTAGAAAAATAACTTACCTGTCAGCTGGGACAGGTGGATTTTTTTTTAATATTTCGACCCGTAATCAGACATAAGAGAACTAACAATCATGAACTACCCTAGTCAATCCAGACTGAGCACATGGGCAGGAGATCAACAAAACCAGTCACAATAAATAACATGACATCAAAAATGCTATACAAAATGGCGCAAGACGTAACAGTGAAAATTACATTTAATTTACAAAAATTCAGGCTGCTTAAAACATGTGAACATTGCATTGAGGCCAAAATTTCAAAAACCTTAAGGATAGTTTAAACTTATACATGTATATAAATAAACCCGAATAAATTAAAATTAAATAAAAAATAAAGTACCAAAGCTCAGAAATGTCAGGTATTTTTCTGTTTCTCCTGTAACAATAGTTCTCCATAATATTCTAGCTGGGCTAAAAAGCCAGGATTTAGACACACAGGAGGACGAAGGTTTTGTAGCCATCCTTAAAAGAGATTCTAGTTGTTTTCATAAGGTATGCAATGACAATAGTAGCTGATCTAGACACCCCAGCGTTACAGTGCACTAAATACACACCGTCTCCTCTCCCTTTTTCAATAAACTGGAACGCTTCTTCGAAGCTGGTCATGATGTCAGTTTTTGGAATGTCCAAGAGCCTTATGTTTTTGTAAGTGTAAAGCTGTGGGTATATATTGTCAACACCAGTCGCTACATTCAGAATATGAGTCGCACCATGCTCGTTAAGTAGATCAGTATTATATGCGCGATACTCTGAGAATCTGTAAAAGAATAAAATATTGTAAACATGAGAATTCGCAAGAAAAGAAGACTAAGGGTATTGATCCCTCCTGCACACAATTTACACACCCTCCACAACTTGTCTTTATACACCTGAAAGTATATACTTTTTGAAAGCCCATTTCTTAAGGATTCCAAATATATTAATTTGTTCACTGTAAACCTGTAGGTTGTGAAGATATTTGGATTTTAATTTTTTAAATACTATTTTCAAAATATATTCAACTTACCGTAACGTACTTCATCATTTCCTGTGAAAGACAGTTTGATTGATTTTGGTCTAGTTCTCATTCTACTGACATTTAATGTAATATTTCTGACTTCTGACTGCCAATGTGAGTATAACCTTTTGTTTTCTTGTCTTGTCTTTAACATCGGCATTACATAAAGACTGAAAGGGCTTTCTCATGTACATGTAGGCACAGATACAATGTCTGAAATCACTGGACACCACAATCTTTCATCTGGGGCTGCCTTTATGGCTTGTATCGGCGTCAGTATTTCTTGCAATGCCAACATGACTAGTATGGGTACATGCAGCCAACAGAACCATGTTAAACTGTTGCTTAAATCTACAGTCATATAACAGTCAGTAGACCAACTTAGAGAAGTTATAAATGATAACCTCTACCAGTGATTATATCAAAATCTTCACCATCCACATAATAATCATATTTTGACCAGTAGTGAAGTTTATACAGAGTGTAGTGACCTCTGTTAATTCATTTAATACAGGTCCACTACTATATTTAACAACCTTCATACCTTCAAGTGCATGTGGTACATTCATAAAACTTAATACATAAACATGAGATTTTAACCTAGATACATGTATTATGTATCAGCTTATATCTTTGCATCCCAGATTTTTGTCCTCAATTATGTATAATTTTCCTGGAAAACCAAGACGTTATGGTTGATTAATTTTTTGTTTGGTAAATATAACCTTACAACGTACTCTGCAGATGGAACGTTGATGTAACATTTATGGCCCCATCCAATCGTTTGAATGTAACCTTTCCATTTTTTGCATTAGAAGATCTTTTTTTTTGGTAAAATTTCCTTCCACAAACATTTTGTGGACAATGCACACCACAACTTATAACTTCTCAGTTATTGCTATATATAGTTCACAACTTGGCTAGGTTATAATTTTATAACTTTTGTAAGTTGGTCCAGACTGTATAATGGAAAGTATGTAGTATGTGTTAACAATGAATGGTGACAGTGATATGATAGAAACCTGGTACATGATGGGTATCCCTCACGGAAATAGGGCGCGCGCCCTAACTGCGCCTTATTTAGTTTGAAATTTTCTCTGATATTCAGACTGCGCCCTACTTGCGCCCTGTGGACATAGATGTTTTCTACAAACTTCTGACTGCGCCCTATCTGCGCCCTGTGGACATAACTACTTTTTCGAGAACTCAGACTGCACCTTAAATGCGCCCTCTGGACATAACCATTTTATCTAAAATTCAGAGTGAACCCTACATGTATACTTGTGCCTTCTGGACTTTTATTCACCACCATTTATTTAGCTAGTAATCACATATGCATGTGTGTCATTTTAAAGAAAGACATGTCTTAGTCAAAAAAGTTTTTCCCAAAAATTCAGACTGTCTGCTTTCTTCACTATTTTGGGCAATAAATTCATTAATGTGATATTTGAACTTTCATACGGTACTTAATTTTTATAACATTTCAACAAAAAAAATCAGACTTTTACTTGAAAAAGATATTGCTCCTTATTTGCGCCCCGACTGGGCCCTACCAGTACCTGTACATCATTCATGCTATTATTCTCAGAATGCGCCCTAATTGCGCCCCACCTACGCCCTAATTGCGCACCAACTGTGCCCTACAAGCGTTCTATTAACTGCACAATAGCATGTCATCTGATTAGTCAAAACTGTCACATGACCTTTATCTTATTGACTGATATTAACAAAAGAAAGGCAGACATATTGGTTTTAAAAGAACCATTTTGAATTTGAAGATTTCATGCCCATTTAACAAGATTTTGGTGATTGTTTAAACTCTGTTTTGTGGATAGTGGATAATGTAAAGGGTTTCAGATGCGTGTAGAAGCAGTTTGAAGAAAACAACTCAAGAAAAAGTGAGCGAAAGTGTCAGATGACCTAATGTACCAATTCCACAACAGCTGACTCTAGTACATGCACATATATGTTCATAAATGTAATTCTAACCATGAATGCACATTTTAGATGAGGATAATATGTACCTGCAGAGTAAAATTGGATTTATTTAGACTAGGTAGATGCCAATAATCATCTTTCACCTTAAATCTTCAATTTATGTACATGTATACTGTTCTGTTCCCCAACTGCGCCCTAACTGCACCCCAACTGCGCCCTAACTGCGATCTAATTGCGCCCTATCAGTACAACATTCATGCTATTATTCTGAGAGTGCGCCCTAATCGCGCCCCAACTGCGCCTTATTTGCGCCCTGAGACTGCGCCCCAACTGCGCCCTATTCTCTAATAGGGCGCATATAAGGTGCAATTAAAATATTTGGAACACGCCCTAATTTGCGCCCTAGCCATATTGAATCAAATGGCAAAACTGGGGGCGCAAATAGGGCGCGCGCCCCAATTGCCCCTCAACTACACCCTAGCTGTCTCAATTCATGCGCCCTATTTGCGCCTTAAATGCGCCCTATTTCCGTGAGGGAACATGAAGCAAGTACTTGTAAATTAAAATGGGAAAAACGAGAGACAAATATACTCAAAAATGTAATGTATTTTGTTGAGGTTTGTGTTTCTATAAAGCCTGAAATTGTGTATTTGTACATTCTATTGAACATGTTGAATTTAATTAAAACCACTGGTGTTTCAAGACTGACTGTCAGGGCCTATCTTACGAAGTCTCTAACTATGTGATTGAGAATGGGATATCCCATGTTGGCATTCTGAATCAGTCATTTTTCTCATACCTTTATTACATAGTAAAATTTGCGAGAGCGTTTGATCACTCTCCTAGATACTGTATTGCGAGACTGATTCACTCTTGTCAGTATTACTCACCATTACTTGTCAGTATTACTCATCATTACTTGTCAGTATTACTCACCATTACTTGTCACTCACCATTACTTGTCAGTATTACTCACCATTACTTGTCAGTATTACTCACCATTACTTGTCACTCACCATTACTTGTCAGTATTACTCACCATTACTTCCTTTATTTTCCAGGAGAGGGATCAATAACTCGCCTGGGGGGAAAGTTAGGTGAATGATGCAAAAGGAGAGAGATCAAAGGAGAGGGGTTAAAATAAAATGTCAGTATCTACACACCCATGATCAATCCTTGCAAGACCTCCGTCACTTGTAGATCTTCCCTTAGATCACAGATATACCCCAGCTCGCCGACAGACGGAGTTTGGATGGACTTTCTCTCATACTTGTCAGTGGATTCTAACAGTTTTCTACCATGCATGGTGGTAATAGACGTCTCTGTCTTCTTCACCTTAGACTTGTCAAAGCCTCTCAGGTTAACCAGCAGTCCCTGGTCTGGGGTTGCCATTTCGTTATGGTACTAGGATTTGCTAGAATCTCACTATGGTGCTAGGATCCGCTAGAATCTCACTATGGTGATAGGATCTGCTAGAATCTCAATATGGTGCTAGAATCTTTCTATGATGCTAGAATCTGCTATAATCTCACTATAGTGTTAGGATCTGCTATAATCTCACTTTTGAAGCTAGGATCTGATAGAATCTCACTATAGTGCTAGGATCTGCTATGATCTCACTATGGTGCTAGGATCTGCCAGAATCTTGCTATGATGCTAGGATCTGGTAGAATCTCACTGTGTTGATAGGATCTGCAAGAAGCTCACTGTGATGATAGGATGTGCTAGAATCTCAATAAGGATTAAGGTGCTAGGATCTGCAAATTAAAAAAAAAAATAACAAAGATTGTGTTAATAGAGGTATGTAAAATGGAAATAAAAAATGAAGTACACTATACTTTCTGATGCAATCCTTTAATTTTGTTTTACATATTTACAGGTTTAGGTATGAATTTGAACCCTCTTCCAAGCTATAATCTCATAATCATATAACTTAGCCTTAATTTCCATCTTTATCACAAGAAAGTATAGGCCTATGAAATGGAACAACATTTTACTAGAGAATACTAGAGACCGATCTGACCTTCCCACGGAGTTCAGCCGACCAGGCGACCTCACCCAACACCTCCATTTTCTTTGAGCTGCCTCTACCACGGCTGTACCACACACTGAATCAGTGATCATAACAAATGTCGAAAAGTGGACGTTCCATAAACCTGAATCTTCTCAAAGACACCGAGTCGCTTGAGTCGCTTGATGGGTTTCGCTTAATGTGGGTGAAAAGTCACACCTGCATGCTGCTCCGGGCCAACATGCTATGACATAATTCCAGCACAAAACTAGAACTCGTGGACTTCGAAAGGCTGCCGTTATCTGTGTGATTTTACGGTTTTTATGTTTTGATTGTGATCTTTAGAAATACATAGTTTTTCCTATTTCTCAAAATTGGGTCATGTGCATAGGTTGTGTTACGTGTAATGCGTTAGTTACCTTTGACAGTCATAACGGGATGAAATAAACGAAGTACAATAATGTAATAATTTATTCCATTAATTAATTTGGTGCTTCAGAGAAAATTTTAATGAAAACCAGAGCGTCTGAAGTCCCCCGACGTTGAAACTACTGATTTGGCTTGGAACCTTAACATTCAATACCCAACATGGAAAGCAATCTCGAGTGATATCCTGTGGCAAGTTATTCATATACCAAATTTGCAAAGAATCCGTTCAGGTTTTTGAAAGTTACCTTCCAGAAGTAACTATTTTTTTTACTTGGCTCCCTGGTACTTCAGCTTGTCACCCCTATACTGAAACTTTTTTTCACCATACTGTCATGTATTCCAACCAGTTTTTTCTCATTTTTACAGGCATTGTATCAGTGCAGTGTTATCCATAGAACAGGGAGTGTTATCCATAGAACAGCCTTGTGTTAGGCATTGTAGAATTTGAACAGACATGTTTTTTCTAGTTTTTTCTCGATCGGGAGACGTTAATGACACTGACAGATTTGTCTCCTTCCTCTAGCTCTGCATTGCCAAGATCAATGTCCTCACTCTACGATGTTGACCATCATCCGAACGCATGGCACGATCATACGTAGAAACTTCTGCTCATAGCCATGCAGTAATGGGTGATATCTGAGTATATCAGGGCGTTTCCCAAATGGTCACATCCGATTGGTCCCGTGAGATCCGACATCGGCGCAATCAAATTCATAAAACGAAGACACACCTTCAGAAAGCGATCAATTGAAATGACCCCTTGGTGGGTCTCGAAATGCCCCCATCACAAAATAAAAAGCATATCATTTTCTCGTGAACTGCCGATTTTATTTTTTTTTGAAATATGTATGGTCGTTTGTAATATGATTTTCTTAAGAAAAACAAAGAAGCATGCTCCATTAGAGTGAGAACTAATATAATTGATTCACACAACTTCGTTTTGGTCTCGCATAGAATCCCCGTCTTGCGCCTCTACACGCAAGTGAAACTGACATGTC
Organism: Hanleya hanleyi; assembly: GCA_036873755.1. Taxonomy (NCBI): domain Eukaryota; kingdom Metazoa; phylum Mollusca; class Polyplacophora; order Lepidopleurida; family Hanleyidae; genus Hanleya; species Hanleya hanleyi. The sequence continues at coordinate 52,190 of JAVTVY010037181.1, read as the reverse complement.
TGATGTTTGAGATGCCCAGGTCAAAATATTTAACTACAGATAATTTCATTGGCTCGTTTAAATGGGGCGGACATGTGACTTGATGCTTCAGAAACAACTTTCAAACAGGATTATGTCCCTCCAGAAATATGTCCTTTGCGGCTGATAGGTGGCGCCGTGTGAAATACATGCCGAATCATAGCGATAAGCTAAGGGTAGTGTTAAGTGAAATGTGAAATGCCCTTAGCAAGCTAAGATGGATGTTGACTTGGTGGGCTCATTTCTCTCACCAGACTGTTCCACTATTAGAGAGTTCAGTGTAACATGTCAACAAAATGTTCAATTATGAGATTAAATTTGTTGGAACGATATTTTCTTAAATATCATAACAGTAGGGGGGTTTTAGCCACTTTTTCATCTAGGTAATCCCGATTAAAAACTTGAATTTGAGAAATTGAGATTTTGAGAAATTTTGAAATTGAGTTTTGCCCTAAACAATTGAGTTTTTATCGATGGGAAAATGCGCGCCAAACACACGCGTTCTTTAAGAGATAAGTCGAGTTCTCAAATGAAAATGTCGAATTGTCGTGACAAATTATCAAGCAAAATCATTGTTGTTTTTGTTGCCTTCACTCAATAACTCGCGAGTGCTACGTTAGCGTGTCTGGAGCTGAAGTTTTATTCAGCTTGTATTCTCCGTAATAAAACGTAGGAATCACTCGGCTTGTTCTGGTTTAGTTATCGAATTGATGTTGCCAGGCATGACCAGTCGATAGAAACATAGGCAGATCGTGCCAGTCAATCTAGTGAAGTTCGTTTTATTTATCCATTAGTTTTGCCTTTCAAGCAGCTCTCGTAACAAGCTCTACCAGGCATTCATTTCGTTCTGCTTTGCGCCTCTCCATTTCAGCGCAAAGCACCCTGGGACAGGATGCTCTCGTAAAAGTCTCGCGAGAACCCATTTTGCAGTATGCGCAAAGACGTTTCCGCGCAGTTTTTGTTTTTGGATTTCTTTTTCAAACTTCCGGTTCAAAATTTTAGACGAATAATTTGGGCTTGAAAGACAGCCTTACGTGCATCTGAGACAGCCCAAATTGTTACGAATTTCCAGTTCAATATCTTCTCCACATTTGACCCAGTGACCGTAAGTCCCAACTCTGCTTTGTTTTTTCGCAATCTTGCGGGCAAAGCGATTTGGGCCCCCATGAGACCAAGCTGATCCAATAAGGCTGCACGCAAGAGCGGCAGCCTTAATTAGTACGTAACCGTACCAAGAATGATTCCCAACACGTACAGCTTCCCCGAAAGTTTTCTTACAGCCTTTTGTCTGTGGTCTCTTCTTTCTCTCTCCAAACATAAACACTACTCGTCAAGGGAGACAACCAGCCAGGAAACTGTGCTCCGCCAATCCTGATCCATTTGGGTACCATTTTGACATGAAAATGCCATGGCGACTCATGGCCGTACACACGTGTTTTCGAATTTGCCGTGTACTTTAAATGATATTCTTTATTTATTAAGTTATTTACCTTTATAGCTTAATCCACAAGTTTTCTCTGTACCAGTTTTTCTTTAAAAAAAAGGTACATTATGCCCGCCCGGTACTCCATCCGATGCTGCTTGGTTGATATCCAATGTAAAATTTTGTAGTTTATTCATCTTTACCTGTAAATTTGACCTTAAATCTGCCAAGTTTTCTACGTAGCCTACCATTTTGTTTTCTTAGGGTGTATGACAAAACCCCGGCGGACAAAACCCCAGTGGACAAAACTCCAGCGGACAAAACCCCAGTGGACAAAACCCCAGCGGACAAAACCCCAATCGGACAAAACCCCAAATTTTAACTTTTGTATGAAAAAATATATTAGCCATACAACAACATTATGAGATTTTATCTATATTTTTTTTATTAAATTAATGTCAATATTTACATGTTATGGTCAATATTTACACACAAAAATGTGGCATTTCACATTTAGTTTTCTTTCTGCCTAGTAATCTATCTAAATCTAGTAAATCTATCTAATATAGTCTGATATTATGTCCAAGACCTAGCATGGTTTCTTCCAATGTCTTACGACCGCTGTCCAAGTCAACGCACAGATTGTGTAGTCTTTGTCTTGTCGGCATCATTGAAAACTGTTGACCCCGTCTCTCTTGCAGGAAACTAGCCTATGTTTGTGTATACTATGATTGTCTTTTTGAACTTGGTGCTAATACTGTTATATGGAATACGGAATAGGTCATTGGATTATAGACGCGGATATTCTTTAATGGACGACGGCTGAATTATGAATGACGGATAGACGCTTGTAATTTCCTGTAGGGCTTTTGTAGCTCGCTGCACTCACTTCTTCAACCTCTGTCAATAACATAGAGACATGAAAGACTATCAAGAATCAGTAAATAATAATCATCGCTTTAAAATCCATTTAATCCTATTGTAGAATGTACTAGTATAAACTAGTATAATTAGTCATCAAATATAGAGCAGTCCGCTAATCCTCTACTGAGAACGTGATTAGCGGAGATTAGTGGAGATTAGTGGAAAAATGATTATCATTAAGCATATTTAAAGTAAACACAAATTTTAAAAAAAATGAATTTGGTGTTTTGCCTGGGGTTTTGTCCACTTTTCCTATTCTGGGCATTTTTGTGTTGGGGTTTTTGTCCACTGGGGTTTTGTCCACTAGTGTTTTGTCCGTTTGTGTTTTGTCCACTGGGGTTTTGTCCGTATCCCGTTTTCTTATACCCTCCAGTACTTTATGCACCGTCTGGTATCCGTGTGTACGACGCTTCTTTGATGATTTGCGATGTCAATTTGAGCGTAAACCACAAGTTTTCTTCCTACCAGTTTGTTTGCTTATACAATCAGGTACTTTGTATCACCGACTATAGTATTTTTCTTATAATTAGTCGCGGGTTTGAAGGCTTCTGTAAAATCAGCCGTATGGTTAAAATCAATTTCCTTTTTTAGAACGTATATAACAAAGTTATATCTATAGAATGTCATACCACTCTCCGTGATAACTGCTACAAAACTTGAGTTTTAGAGCTTTTTTGTACTACCCGGGTTAAATGCCATAAGGGTTGTTCACGTGAATCTTCACCAATACATGGTATGTCGTCATAATCTATTCCTTTTTCTCTGGCCAAAGGGCAATAGGCGGGGTGAGATGTCATTCAAGGGTTGCTCTGTTTGTCGTTTGGTTATGAAGACATGAGATTAAACTATTGTCGTTGACAAAGAACGAAAGATTCGAGAATACGGGTGGACCAGTACAGCCGCTATGTTATACAAATGTCCTCGACACCTCAAAGATTTGGACGCCTCTCAGACACAGCATAACCGTATCACTTCAATAGTATGGTGATCTAGTTGGACCAAAAGTGTGCCCCGCATTACCTCATCAAAAGCGTGAGCGACAACGCAAAGGGTGACGTCGTCTTCCAAAACACGATGTCGCCCTTTCGCATCGTAGGTTTACAAATGTAATTAACGAGTGAGCAATCAAATTAAACTATACACTTACAATACCGTTGATGATGTCCGACTCTAATCGACTGGATCAATAATGGGATATTTGCTATAAAAATGTAAATATAGGTCATACGGCCATCCATAGATTACACCGTCATTGAAATAAAGATCGTGTGAAGTTGTCATTTTAATTCATGCAGTCACACATGGAGGCATTGCCCCTGTCCTTGTGAAGGTAACATCGATTGAGGACACTTTCCCATATATAGAACTGAATAGCTCACCCCGCCTATTGCCCTCTGGCCAGAGAAAAAGGAATAGATTATGACGACATACCATGTTTTGGTGAAGATTCACGTGAACAACGCTTATAGTCCGGTGGCTTAAGGTCAAGATCGTGACTGACTGGAATAAAGCACAATATTTTGTAGAGAGACTCATTTGGGCATAAGGAATGATCTCAGAAGGGGTGCCCATTTCTACAGGATGTGGAAGGCCCTTAATTTGCATAAATCCAATATGGCCGCCATAATACATACATTAGCCTCCTGTTGGCGACTAATTGACAGCTTGAATCGCCTTTTTACACGAAATTGGTTTTCTACGAGCCTGACTGACTCAACAAGAAAATAATATCGATAATTAGAAACTTTACTACCCGTTGAATATCCAATATGGCCGCCAGAGCGTCACCAATAATGGTATTATTGCTATACACTTGTATGTGTGTTTGTTTATATGCTAATATATATATCATTTATATTTATAAATCCATTGAGAGGTTTCAGTTCATGTAGCTCTGTTATGATTGACTCGATCAAGCACGCATGAAGTTTATTGGCTATTTTCTTTTCTATACATATCCAATATGGCCACCAGCGCCCCGTCCTCAATGCTGATTATCGGTACAAAAACAAATCTGTTTCAAAGGATGAAACTTCAGGTTATCGTACATGTCACGGTTGTGAACTACGTCAAATGTTGCCAATTGGATTCTTCCCGGCTCCTTACATGTACATTAGCATGTGTAAATCCAGCGGCAAAGGGAGTTACTCTTCCAACACCAACTGGAATCAGGCTAAAACTGTGCTAAGTAACTACCCTGAGGTAGATTTACTTATTTCAAGTTTCACAAACCGTTTCGATATTTGACACTCGAGAAAATATGCCTTTACTGTCTCGCGTAATCGTTCATCTGCTATGCAAGACCCTGCTATCGTAGAAGCTAAATAAGACAAAGAGTTGTCGAAAGGTCGAGTTGCTGGTCCCTTCTAAACTCCCCCTTTTGACAATAAGGCTTGCTAAAAATTAGGCTTAGTCCCCAGAAAGAAACCTAATATTTTTAGGGGCTCTTGATGGTCGAGCTCTCTGAGACTTTCATGTGCGAAAGTTTACTTGCCGACGGGCCGAAGGTGGTTCTCTTCCGGGAATTCCAGCTTCCTCCATCATTAAAACTGGCTGTCACCACATGAGTGAAATAACCTTGAGTGTGACATTAAACCAAATCCCCCTAATACTTTTAGGGTGATACACGATTATCTTACCCTGGAAAATCTGCCTTGTCTATTAACGGTGCGATTCAACAGGACCTGATATGTTGAATATGTAGACATTAGATATCGCGATTGCACTAGTTCAAAAACATGGCCACTAAAGCTTGATGGCTAAAATCTATTTAGATGATGCCTTCCGCATTTATGTATCGGTGTCTCTCGATGGGATGTTCTACATCTTGTAAGATATAAAAGAGCTCAAGTCATTCTCTGCAATCGGTTATGGCTACAAAATTCTGCACATCACAGGTCATCCACATACTGGACGACTTCATGTTCGTCGATGCAAATGGCGCTAGCCACTGTTCTATAGCTCTCAATACTTTCACTTACTTGTGTGAGTATTTGAGCATTTCAATGAAACATGCTAAGACCTACTACCCATCTACTACTATGGTTATGTATGGGATTCAACTGGACTCAGAACTATGAAAGCATCATTTCCAGAAGACAAAGTTCATAAACTAAAAAGCATGCTGGGTGAATTCTCGCGCCGCACAAAGGTAACACTTGTGGAACTGCAGTCTCTGATTGGCTCGCACAATTTTGCCCTTAAAGTCGTCGTGCCCGGCAGGGCATTTCTCCGCTGCCTGATAGAATTTAACAAAAGTTGTATCACAGGCTCACCACCACATTCGCTTGAATAAAGCTAGAGCCTGGTTTGTATTCCTGGAGTCTTTCAACGAAAAATTAATTTTCTTTCTCCAAATTGGGTATTCAGTTTCGACGCTGCTGGTATATTGGGTTTGGCGTGGATAGACCAAGAATGACCAGCACATCTGATCCATATCTCGGTCAAGCAGTGCTTGCCGTGAAAATTTGGGGCCATAAACTGGCAAATCATAACGTCTCTCTCTTTGTGATAATATGGCCGTGGTTGAAATTAGTTCGTCAGTTAGTAGTTGCCTGCCTTCGAAATGACATTCTGTTCAGATCAAAACATATATCGGAACAATCTTATTTCTGACAAACTCTCGCGGTTACAATTACAGGAAGCGTTGTCTCTAACCCCTTGACTCAATCGCTCGTCGCATCCAATACCCTGTCTGTTGTTCTTCTGATGCCGTTCCTTGCTGAATCTTTCTTGAAAGTATACAAGCGCGCATGACAAGTATATAGAGATTTCCTCAATAACACTGGTCAGTGTGCCAGTAAGGTATTCCTCATCTCATTGTCAGAGTTGGTTTCCTTCAAAGTATTCTATCATTTCAACAAGTATGCACCCTCCACAGCGTATACATTCGTATCGGCTATCAGTTATGCGCAAAATTTGGCTGCAGTACACGATCCTGCGCAGTTATTCCTTGCAAAAAAGCTACTTACGGGCATGTCAAAATTACACGGCTGGATACCAGATTGCCCATAACTAAGGATATCTTCTATAAGATATGTTATGCTATACCCCACATTGTATCCATGTGATTCTTTTACGGGCAATGATCTTGGTAGCATTTCATGCATTCTTACGCGTTAGTGAATTGCGAGATCGTTCAGAACAAGATTGCAATAGCAATGTTCTTTAATATAACGATGTATCTTTCCCCGATCAATCTGGCCCGTTACAAAGTAGTGCACATTATTAGCCGCAACTTCAAGCATAACATATCCCATAAACCAGTTCATTTGTTTATACTGATAATATTAGATATTGTTCAGTTCAAGCAAACCGTGCTTATTTTCGGTTACATATTTCACATCCGATGCCGGTCCCCTGTTCCACTTTCCAGAGGATGCGACCGTTTTAGCTGCCTATTTCTCAGCTCATTTAAAAACCGGAATCTCTTTAATCAGCATTGACCCTCTTTGATAGGCCATAGCTTTCGCATTGGCGCAGCCATTTGGTCTTCAGCAGCAGTAATTTCGAATAACATATTCAAAAATGTGTAGATGGAAGTCTAACGCTATATTAGTATGACACATTTCACTTGGTAGCTATGCATTTTCCAGTCACGGGTTTCGTTGCATGGTAGCCCTAACGAGTTTATTGCCTATATAAGGATCTGGTCCAACTTGACCCAGTTTGGCATAGGTCAGCCAGGGGCTGTCGTGCCATCTGAGTCAGTTATATATGATTATTTTCTAATATTTACTGTATACTTAACACAAAAAGAAAAAGAAAAAAATAATTCAAAATTTCGGATCGAAAATTCGTCAAAAATTGACCATATTTTGGTTCTGACGTAGCTGTAACGTCATTATGGCGGCAATCTTGGATTATTCTGCATTTCTCGCTAGACCTTTGCCAACACTATTAGTGTGGAAATTTTCAGACTCTCATCCCGAAGGATGGCGAATATATGATGTTTTGAAAATCGTTGGGATAAAAATTGCCATTTATATACCCAAAATGGCCCCGGGCCCCTAATGGGCCACATATTGCCTCCTGGGCCTCGAAATCGGGGGCACCCCTTCTGATATTGTTCCCGGTGCCTCTGACGACACGTGTGTCAAGTTTGGTGCTTTATTCCACTCTGTCACGATAAAGTGAAAATCTGGCCTTAAGCCACCGGACTATTATGGCATTTAACCCGGGTAGTACAAAAAAGCTCTAAAACTCAAGTTTTGTAGCAGTTATCACGGAGAGTGGTATGACATTCTATAGATATAACTTTGTTATATACGTTCTAAAAAAGGAAATTGATTTTAACCATACGGCTGATTTTACAGAAGCCCTCAAACACGCGACTAATTATAAGAAAAATACTTTTTATAGTACTCTGTCCGATGCTACTTTGGTGATGCCCGGAGGATTTCTATGCATGAAATCTGTTTGCGTTGAGATATTATAATTACGGCAGTATGCTTTTTCTGCTTTCTCGAAGCAGCATCAGTCAAGAATATCGGGCGGTGCATAAAAATAACTGGTACACAGAAAACTTGAAGGTTAAAGTTTAGATTTACAGGTGGTAGTCACCAAAGTATGGGAAATCACCAAAGTATCATCGGAGGAGTACCGGGCGGTGCATAAAGTACCGGACGATGTAAGGAAAATTGGTAGGGAGAAAATAAACTTGCAGATTTAAGCTCATATTTACAGATAAGTGTGAATAACTTACAAAATCTTACATCGGACATCATCACGGAGTCATTTTTAAGAGGTGTGCAAAAAGTTGGCACAATGTATCTGGTATCATTCTGATTCTTGAACCAACGTCCAATATACTGATATCATCCGCCTTTTGCACATTATTGAAAGAACAAAGAAGAGCGCCTGTCTTTTCACTGTCCCGTGACTTCTGCTGATCAACTACTGGTTCGTATAATTTCACTGTACCCTATCTCTTAATCCAGAAGAAGAGGGAGAGAGAGAGAGAATTAAAGTTTAACGTCGCGTTCAACAATATTTCAGCTATAGCTACGATCAAACAAAATTCCAAGTATTCAAGTTAATAAGTTTGAACTGGTGATAGCTTGCATATTTTCATGTAATATTTGCCAAATTATACTTTATTCTAAGCATTCTAATGAAACATACTTTGAATAATGAGAAAATATGGTATACACAGGCAATAAATTATGTCAGATATCACCCGCTCACAATATTCTCCAGGTTTAAAGGATAGAGCAAAGTGAAAATATACAATGTACAAAAGGCCCATTGCATCACATTTTCAAGCTGTCTGGGACAACAACACAATTTCCATTCCTGTTGGACACAAAGTGAAGGACTTCATAGCCATCATTCTACATAGTAGACCTGTTGTAGTGACCGAGTTCATCATTCTACATAGTAGATATGTTGTAGTGACCGAGTTCATCATTCTACATCGTAGACCTGTTCAGTAGTGACCGAGTTCATCATTCTACATAGTAGACCTGTCGTATTGACCGAGTTCATCATTCTACATCGTAGACCTGTTGTAGTGACCGAGTTCATCATTCTACATAGTACACCTGGTGTAGTGACCGAGTTCATCATTCTACACGGTAGACCTGTTGTAGTGACCCAGTTCATCATTCTACATAGTAGACCTGTTGTAGTGACCGAGTTCATCATTCTACATAGTAGACCTGTTGTAGTGACCGAGTTCACCATTCTACATAGTAGACCTGTTGTAGTGACCGAGTTCATCCTTCTACGTAGTAGACCTGTTGTAGAGACCGAGTTCATCCTTCTACGTAGTAGACCTGTTGTAGTGACCGAGTTCATCCTTCTACGTAGTAGATCTGGTAATTAGTTAGATGAAATATGCCTACTCTCCAAATGCAGGCCAGATTGCTTTATTTATCCGGGGAAAAACATTCGAACTTCTCAATTCTGAACTGTCTGGATCACTTCCACCAGTTCGAACTTGTTACAGACGTTCACCCAATCTGAAAGACCTTTTGATTCGCGGGAGATTTCAGTCATGAGCCATTATATAGATGGCGCTGTACTTGCGGTCATACGGGTCATCCATTAATTTTATTTGGCCGCCATTTGCATTTCAGTCATTGAGATTTTTTAACAGGGCAGATGTTTTACACTCTGCACTGAACATCTGGACATCATTATGTCTGATATTTCTTTCAAATTGATGTGTGGTTAATAAAAACTGCGTGACGGAATTACATTTTGGTCCACTTTATATGGAGTGGCGATTTTTCCTATTTTATAAATTTCGTATAAATCCGGTCTTAAAATTCTGAGCACAGACCCGAACAAATGAAATATATTGTCATGAAACCGGTTTGATGGATAACAATGTCCTGGTGGTTAGTGTCCCTTTTCATATCCTTTTCTTTTGCAACCATGGTACGGACACTTGTCCCCAATGCAGAGAAACGTGTCTTAGCTGGGTTAGAAGATAGGAGCCGGACACGGTTGGCCAGCGGACATTTCTTCTGTTTAATATAGCCGTGTGCTATTCATGCAGAATTCGTTCGGGCTAGAAGTTGGTGGTCTGCCTATATTCTGTAATAGTCAATGAACGGACGACGTGGGAGACTGGTTCGCATTATTTCAAGCCGACTTTATGCTGAGATTATACACTGGTGTGTGGGGAGGAGGGGCGGTCCATTTTACATGAGGGTGATTTTTAAGTAAAAAAAAACACAGAAAAAAACAAACAACTACACAGATATCTACATGTGATTTGTATTTGGCTATTGTATGCATTGTCTCGTGATTCTTACATAAAGTATGAACCGGAAACTCCCGCTAGCTGTGAGCTAGTACAAGCACTGGTGCAAGTGCCTCCCGTTACACTCCTCCCCGCCTAAATCCTCTCCCCCTCCGAGACAACCCAATTTCTCTGGTCCAGAGCCCCACGCTCCATGAACCAGTGGTCATGACACCAACGTAACGAGCAGGGATTTTTTATGCGCTACCGGGATTCGATCCGGGGTCCTCTTACTTGCCACACCAGCGCTCTACCAACTGAGCTAAAGGGAAATTCCCTCTAGCTGTGAGCTAGTACAAGCACTGGTACAAGGGCCTCCCGTTACTATTGTACAGATCTGGTTTTAATCAGATTGTATAGATCTGGCTTTAATCAGAAACGTAGCGTCAAAGATCTCGATGGTATTTTGCCGTCAATGCGCGATATTTATCACAGAAATTGAGAAACTTTAATAGAAAAGCGGCGTTTGGTGGAAGAGCTTTGTTTGTCAAGTTTATGTTATAATGTTCGAAGGCATTGATTGAAATCGTCATATTTTTTCATATGACAAGATATGTACAGGGTGAGTAAAAAAAAATATCCACCTGTGGTTACGTTCATTTATTTATATGAAGTTGCAATTTATTGTGTATATGAATATAACACATGGAATGGTACTTCATCTCTCAACTATATTCAACCATGGTACGGTATGTTTTATTCAAAGAATATACCAATGGCGCTCACGAAAGGAAAGTGCTTTCTCTCCATAACGCAGAAATGAGTGAACACGGAAACCTGAATTAGACTATCTATTTTCAGATATTTCTGTTGTACATTTTTTCAATGCCAAGTAACAACTCTCGGAGAGAAAGTCTTAAAGTGCAACAGACATACCTGAAAACAGCTAAACATGTGAAGTGTCTCATTCCTGTGTCCGTTTTCATGCATTTCCACATTATTTGTGTAGGTAGATGGCGCTGTATTGGATATAACAAATGTCATACGGGGCTTTTGAGTCTTTGGAAGCAACCTTTGGAGGTTAATATGTAGCGCGGGCTATTTGTAAAACTGTTGACTGTTTGTAAAACTGTTATTATTTTATTGTTTGTTTGTTCGAATTATTCTTTAGGGACCCGATGTGGGTCTTCACAGGGAGCATATATGGTTTTAATGAAATTGCCTATGTTTCCATAGGGATCAAATGTTGGGCTTGCCTGGTGCGGTATTACACAGGGAGCATATATGGTTTTAATATAATTGCCTATGAATTCCATGGGGATTACGTGGGTCTTGCCTGGTAACTTTCACAGGGAGGGGTTGTGATTTATAAGATAGTTGATTCGTCCGGACACCGAAAGGTTGGTATTTAGCATGTCCGTGGGGATCTCGTCTCTAGAGTTGTTATAATATGGAATAAAGCCGTGGCCGATATCCATCCAAATATTAAATAGTTGTGTGTTATTTGTTCACAGTGTTCAGGCATATTTGAATAAATACTACACTAACGAGAGGTTCCAGATGTAGTCAGACTGAGTGATTTGTGCGTGCAATTTTGTCTCTGCTATTTCGAGTATTTCTGGGGTTTTAAGCTGGTATTATTCCAGATTTTTGTGTAGTATTTTTCGTGAACGGTTTTGGCATCTGTGCATGGTGAAATTTTGAGTTGATTCGTCAGATTTTCGCTGTTCGCGGCAATTTTTTCTTGTCTTGGTCCGCCCATTTGGGTTGACCTAGCTCACCATTTTCCTTGTGTAGGTAGATGGCGCTGTATTGAATATAACAATGTCATACGGGGCTTTTGAGTCTTTGGAAGCAACCTTTGGAGGTTAATATATAGCGCGGGCTATTTGTAAAACTGTTGACTGTTTGTAAAACTGTTATGTTTTTATTGTTTGTTTGTTCGAATTAATCTTTTCTGGAGCTCCCTGGGTGGGAATCTATAATTATTTGTTAGTGCTGTGGCAGACAAACTGTTAGAGAGGCAACTGAGCCTTAGACTTTTGGGGCTGAATGCCGCTAAGCCGATTGATATTTGGCGTGCTTTAAAAGTGTCTTTCGGATCAGTGCCGAAATTCCTTGATGATTAGCGCAGGTGACAAAGGATTGTGACACTAAAAAATGAACAGGCCAGAGATGTTCTCCTCTCAAACGGTATCTTGGATTCCCAAGATCAGTGCGGTCACTTTGAGATTTCACCCACGAAAGTACTTGTCAGAACAAAATGCCCTGTGGAGATACCACAAACTAACATCAGACATATCTTTGAGAAATATGGTGAAGTTCATGACATTTCTCACGAGTACTATACTTTTGACAGATTTGAAAACTGCGAGTAGGAAACTGCGAGTAGGAAGGTGTGGATGTCTGGCATAAAATTCACTCTACCCTCTACAGTAACTTATGTTTGGAGAATTCAGACTTCCTGTTTGGTACAAAGGTACAAATTCTAAGCTTAGACATAGGAAAACTAAAAAGAGCCAGAGGAAGCAGAAAATGCACCCAACTGCTCAAACAGATTTTCAGCTCTCTCTGGGGAGGATGATGTTGATAATTCCTTTGATATTCCTGGTCCACCCCCCAAGAGGAATAGGGTAGATAAAAGTCCGGAAAGTTTACTTCAAAATCGGCAGTCTAAAGAAAATGAGTATGAGAGGATTGTAGATCCAGAAACGCTTCAAATTGTTGGTTCTCTGTCCAGAGTGGAGAACGACAGCGGTGTCAACGATAGTCTAATGCCCATCAATGTTGCTATACTGCACTTCATGTAGACGGCAGTCGTAGTCAACATTCACCTGTGCGTTCGGATGCTGTTTGTCGAAACCGAGCTCACCACAGATGATGCTAGAAATGAGCTACCCTTGGTAGATGGGAAAGGACCTGAAGATGAAGAAATTAGTTCTACACCTGTACATTCTAGTGGTAACTCGAACTTCACCCCAGATGATGATGTGAGTGCTAAGCTTAACAAAGATGATGATGTTAGAAACAGTGTATTAGCCAGAATTGGAAAACTGGGAGCGCAAAATAAATTATAGGGAGTGAAAGTCCGTGTCCCAGCAACTAGGCGTGGGGTCTGGAGCCCAGCCGCCAAAGACCCTTAGATGCTTAGATATGCTATCAGATCCAATTGTGAATTGTTGGTTTTTGTTATATTTCTCACATCTTTGTTCAATAAATCCAACATAAAACATGATATACAAAAGAAAAATCTTTGTTTTTAATTGTAGTATAATTATATAGACTATGTGTGATGTTTACAAGTATGTGAAAAAGTCATTTGCGTGTGTTGATAATAAAGCTGTTTTGTTTTTGTGTTTTTTTTTTCAGTCCAAAAACTGCAAAAACATTTTTGGCTTGAAGAATGATTCTGAAATATCAGTCTGGGAAAAATTACAATGTTTAGTTGGATGAAAATGAGTTTATAGTTCATAAAAAAGTGCTCCTTAGCCTATTTGGTATTTTGAGGCATTATTAAAGGGAGGAGATTCTCTTCTTACAGAAATATGACACATCAAACCATAATTTCGCACAAGATATGAGGAAGATTGATCATTTGAAAGTGTTAAGTTTGATTGTGGCTTGAGGTGTCATATTTTTGTGACAAGAGAAAAATCTTCCCTATAAATGCCTCAAAAATACCGAAATAGGCCAGGGAGCATATTTTCATGAATCATAAATTCAATTTTATTCAGCTGATCATCGTAATTTTTGCCAGGTTGATATTTCAGTATACATTCTTCAAGATAAATATGGTTTTGTAGGTTTTCTATTGAATAAAAATCAGCTTTTACCATCACAGAAAAATAAGTTTTCCCGTAAACATCACATATGCTTTGTTGTCCTGTATATCACATTAAGTATGAATTAAGACTGATGCTGAAGTTCATTTAAGCTGTTATAGAATCTTTATAAAGACTGGCCTATTAAGAATACTGAACTTTCAAAGACTTCAATATCATGACTTACTCGTTTCAAAAGTAGAAAAAAGAATGCTTTTTTTCATTGATATTTCAAATGTATAAATAATAGATTTAAATAAATTAAAATTGTTTAAAATCAAAATTAAATAATTTTAAACAAAGTAAGGTACATTTGTTATATATAACATGCTGGCAATGGAAAAAACAAACATTTGTACACTTACATGTAAATGTACTGAGATCTTCATGCACAAACTGATATACATGTACATGTGATGGGAAACACAGAATACGGTTCATATTACGATTAATTTGGAATTCTGCTCTACACAGATCCTCTAGCCTCCAAGGAAACCCCACGAATAATGGCATAATTACAAGCGTCTAGTCCGTCATCCATAATTCAGCCGTCGTCCATTAGAGAATATCCGCGTCCATAATCCAAAGACCTATTCCATATTCCATATAACAGTACTAGCACCAAATTCAAAAAGACAACCATAGTATACATAAACATAGGCTTGTTTCCTGCAAGAGAGAAGCGGTCAACAGTTTTCAATGATGCCGGCAAGACATCATGATGTTCCAAAAATATCAAATCCGTATCGCTGATCAGTATTTTTAATCCATAATATTCGTTGTATAATACACTTTGTGCATAGACGGATGGACAGATGGGAGGTCGACAGTATGCTGCAATCTGGCATAACCTAAGATAAGTATTTTGAATTGAAATTATATACAGAGGATAAATAATAATAAATATTGTTCACGTATGTTATATTTATATTCATTCTATTAGGAAATGGTGAATATTTTCACAATAATATCAAATGTATTTAGCACTGAGGAGTATCACAGAAAACGTTCATCCAAAAAAATTCCACCTGTTGCTCGGGACAGGTGCGTGAAAAGTAAACAGATATTCTATCTTGTGTTTAAACACTGATGTAGGTCTACATGTATCTTATTATTTATAGATCTGAATGAGAGCGAGCGAGAATTAAATTTTATGTCGCATTCAACAATTTTTCAGCTATTTTGCGACGAAAAACATCAATCTTAATCTAAAGTTCAAATATCTATTAACGACTCCAGCAATACATATTAAACATAAAATCATCCACAACGTTTAAGTTATTCAACGATGAACAACATACATATCGAGCTAAAGATCACATAGCTACCAATGAAATGCAACCGCATAATAAACCTACTCCAACAGTACATAAATACAATCCTCTCTACAATAGACTAGTGACACAAAACCCTGATCTATTTACCTCATCTAATAAACTAGTCAACAACTAAACGCAGTGTCGAATAATCTTCTCCCACAACCACATAGAATGCCCTCTATAAAGACTTCCAAGTGTACCGCATTCATACAAAATATTCTGTAATGCTCAATTGCAATGATCTCTTTTACACAGTAGTGTACTATGCTCACCAGAACCAACGGGCCTGATATATCTCAAAAATTCTCCTGGATGGTTTAAGTTACTCAAACATTTATTTACACAAGTCACTTATATTCACAAGACAATGCCCATCACACGAAGTTGACCTGTCAAATCTCAACATTTGACTCGTTTTACCCCTCCAGCCTATCTACATATGTGAATGACGGCATAAAAACAATAACATCAAAGGGTACATCGATCAAACAACATTTTCTGTCAGGTGCACTGTAGTTCCACTGTATTGTCACTGCAAGTGCACAACTATCTTCTATAAACCATAGCTTTGATAATGCTCATAGTGCGCTACATTCTGTAAGCCTCATTTCAAGTCTATATCCCCATCATCAAATACAATTCATCAATGTGATAGGGGAGTTCGAACAACATTTATATACACATGTAAACTAGGTTAGAAGCCCAACAGTTATAAGATAAAAAGAACTATAATAATGATCTTACCAAGCAAAAATTATACCTGTCTCTTGGGACAGGTGGAAGATTTTGAATATTTAAACCCATGCCTTTGTCAGAGAGGCCAAGAGTGCTACGGATACTCAATACCACCGGTGTGAAGCATTTTTGAAGATATCTAATGCTCTATGAAATGGAAATTGTTCCAATGACTTCTTCTCGTAAGATAGCCTGATCAGCTGGTCCAGCCGGTCTATACTGAGTTTGCATCGCAATCTGGTTTTGATTCTGTTTTGAACGCTGAAGCTGCGTTCCGCCTCGGCATTCGATGGCATCACTACTAAACACAGCAGCATGAGCTTGTACATTTCTGCAATAAATAAGATAAACTGATCAGACAGGAGTAAAATGCAGTATTGATACCTTACTATATATATAGAGTAAGCAAAACATGACAAATATGAAATCTTCAAACAAATTTGTTCATGGAGAACGAGCTGAAAGTTGTGCATTGGTGGTGGAATCTTCACATTGTATATTAGGGCTGTTCCAGAAAAAGGTACATGGCTTACTGGCAGGAGATTTTTCAGTTCAATGGACTTTGTAATATATTTGGTGGTGTTCAGTCCTTTGACAATAGAGAGATGGGATAAATTGTGTCTGGGTGGTTGAAGTCAGAAAAAGTAATCTTTCCCACCCATCCATCCCATATACCCTTTTTTCTGTAACAGCCCTTACATCATTTGTGGAAGAATTAGTTTATTTACACCTGAAAATCCTTCTATTTGGCCTATTTGCCCCACCAAATAGCTTCCTGAAGAGTTCCTCATCCCGATAATTGTGGAATCTGCCACCCGTCTCTTCCCCACGGTTCAGGTCAAGTGTTCGCCTGAACATATTTACTAAAAAAAGAGCCGGTCCCAAGGTGTATTCCATGCCACGAAGATCTCACGGTGAAACATATTCTCATAGACTGCATAGATTTTAAGATAATAAGAGATACTTTTTATCGAGCAGCTACGCATTAAGATCTTTTTAGCCGAGTAAAACAAGATTGTACTTTAGATTATTTGAGAGAGATTGGTTTGTTGTACAAATTTTAACGTTTGTACCTGTTTTAACGCATTAGTTTGCTCAGTTGTTGACTTGAATACTTAGAATTTTGTTTGATCGTCGCTATATAGCTGAAATATTGCTGAATGCGACGTTACACCTTAATTCTCTCTCTCTCTGTCTCAGAGATGCTGTGTATGATGCTCGCTCCTGGTCACTCATCTCCTTGCGGATCATTGTGATGGCCGGTCGTGGGGGATCATCTGCTGCAGCCGCAGCCATGTGTGTCTCGGAGCACATGTGAGCTTGGAGATACTTCAATCTAAAATATGCGAAATTATGTGAAAAATATGTAAAAAGAATATCTGCCAACCAATAACTGTTTTTATCTATACCTATCAACTTGTACTTTGTTACAACTTCTATAACAGCAGCAATTACAAGCGTCTGGTCCGTCATTCATAATTCAGCCGTCGTCCATTAGAGAATATCCGCGTCCATAATCCAAAGACCTGTTCCATATAACAGTATTAGCACTAAATTCCAAAAGACAATCATGTATACATAAACATAGGCTTGTTTCCTGCAAGAGAGAAGCGGTCAACAGTTTTCAATGATGCCGGCAAGACATCATGATGTTCCAAAAATATCAAATCCGTATCGCTGATCAGTATTCTTAATCCATAATATTCGTTGTAAAGTCGTCATGTAAAGAATGATGTATCTCAGTCACGCTTTGATTGTGACTGATCATATAAGGATCTTGAAGTACATGGGTTCATACGGCCCCTAGCCCCGGGTTAAGCGGAATTAGACACAAGTTACGAAACGTAACGCCATAGATCGTGCACGCTACGCTCGTATTTTGCTATCAGCATGCGATATGTATCGCCCAATTTGAGAAACTTTGAGTGGAGGCGCTTGGTGGTGTAGCCTGTTTTATAAGTTTCTGCAACAATGTGTTGTGACGTTGATTAAAATCGTCACATTTAACACAGGATCTAGCAAATGCTGCTAGGCGTGATATGTATACGCCATATGCAGGCCCCACTGGAATATTACTGTCCAGAAAGGGATGGTTAACGATGTCGAAATTGTAATCATCTCTTTTGTCATACAGTCGACGAGAGAGAAGGCCCGCTTCATTTTTATAGAGATATAGGTCTAAATATGATGTGCCTGTAGGGCTATCTGTAGTTTCCTTCAAATCCAGTGAAGGTGGATATATATCCTCCACTGCGTCATTTATATAGCGATTATCCACAGCGAGAAGATCGTCTATATAGCGTTTGGTGAATGAGAAGGAACGGGCTTTGAATGGATTGGTTTTTGAAAGCGCCTGCATATAGTCATATTCATAAGAGAACAGATATAGGTCAGCCAACAGGGGTGCACAATTGGTACCCATTGGAATATCTATATGCTGCTGACTTGGGTTGAAATGATCTTTTTACAGAGTTGGTGTTGGTGTTGATAAAATGATATTGATAATGACGGATAATTTGCAAACATTTCAATGTAACTTACAAATTACAACACATATAAGGGAAGTGGGAAGAGGTGCCGACATACTGACAGTCACATGGCTTCACAGTATAGTCTTCTGGTTAACCTATTCTCGTATATTTTCTAATTGGTGAGCTGTGCAGCTGTGACAACTCTTTCACTGGGGATTGGTGAGCTGTATCGTCGTCAGATGAAAATAACGGCATTTAACACAAAAGACTAGTCTGTAAGACCCGATGTCGACCCGGCATCACCTTCCCACATTGCCAACATATATCAAAAGACGAAAATGTCTGTACAGGGGGCGGCCTCGGGGACGAAACGTCCACCAGCAAAATCTCGCCATATACAGGTACAAATTACAACACATTTAAGGGAAGTGGGAAGAACTAAAGACTAAGTTTTAGAAATTTAGGTTGATAAAATTAAAATGTATTTTTCTTTACCTGAAATTGTCAGTGCCTGTTGTAGCCCATACACACCTTTGCTGTATTCAGTACACAGCCGACAAGACATTCTGTTTGTTGCTGAAGAGTACATCAGCCACCTTTTGTACTCTGTCGTTGTTAACCACCCTTTGACAAACTTAACCACCCTCTTCTTCTTAAGAGGAGGAGTTGGGTCAGCTACCTCTGTACTGCTGGTGTCATCAGCTGACTGCTGATCCACGGTGGTACTGTCAACACCAGCTGCTAGTTCAACTTCATCGTGGTCTTCAATTTCTGGTGTTTCGCTATTTATAAAATAATATAAAACTCTTAAAATATTTAAATGACAATTAAGTTACTTCATGTATGAAAACTTATCCCAATTAAAACAACACTATTTCACAAGAGCTGTGACAAAAACATGTGCTGTGAAGCGGGCATTCTCTCTCGTCGACTTTATGACAAAAGAGATGATTACAATTTCGACATCGTAAACTATCCCTTTCTGGATAGTAATATTCCAGTGGGACCTGCATATGGCGTATACATACCTCGCTTAGTAGCATTTGCTAGATCCTGTGTTAAATGTGATGATTTTAATCAACGTCACAAAACATTGTTGCAGAAACTTATAAAACAGGGCTATTCACCAAGCGCCTCCACTCAAAGTTTCTCAAATTGGGCGATACATATCGCATGCTGATAGCAAAATACGAACGTAGCGTGCAAGATCTATGGCGCTACGTTTCGTAACTTGTGTCTAATTCCGCTTAACCCGGGGCTAGGGGCCGTATGAACCCATGTACTTCAAGATCCTCATGGTACTCATATGAACAGTCACAATCAAAGCGTGACTGAGATACATCATTCTTTAGATGACGACTTTACAACGAATATTATGGATTAAGAATACTGATCAGCGATACGGATTTGATATTTTTGGAACATCATGATGTCTTGCCGGCATCATTGAAAACTGTTGACCGCTTCTCTCTTGCAGGAAACAAGCCTATTTTTATGTATACAATGATTGTCTTTTTGAATTTGGTGCTAATACTGCTATATGGAATATGGAATAGGTCTTTGGATTATGGACGCGGATATTCTCTAATGGACGACGGCTGGATTATGAATGACGGACTAGACGCTTGTAATTGTGATATGAAACTTTGAAAATGTCTAAATTCCGTTTACCAGTTACATCTCTTGTCCATGTACAATTTTATTTAATCTTATCAGTTCCACCAGTTTTATTTAACTAGGCTATCTTTGATTTTACAAAGTAATTCAACTTCCAAGACGGATTGATCCTCTCAGGTTAATTAAATTTGAATTTAAATTTGTTCAAGTCTTAGTCCAAAACTGATGGGAATCTTCCTAAAAAAGTCTTTTTTATTTCAATTTAAAATTCAAAATAGTAAATGATCACTTGATTATTTATTTTGCTGATTCTTTGTTACAGAAAAAGATGTAATGTAGTAGCAAATATTGTTACTTTATCATGAGGAAGAAATCTTCCGTCGAGCCATTTCACTTCTGCGCAAAATATCGTTTCTTCCCGCGATTATGACTTGTATATTTGACCTTGACATTTGCGTATTTTTAGGTAGTATTGAAGGGCAAGTAACTCCGTCAAGGACAAGTAACTCCGCTGTATGCGCAATAGAATGCGCAGTAGAATCCGGAAATAAAATGGCGGACAACAGGAGTCCACGCTACCGAGTCGTAAAATGAGAAAAATAAAAGGTACTATCGATGGGTTTTTTGTTTGTCTTAGCACTAGATACAATCAATCAAAGAAACCAGTGGCGATCCTGATCGAAAACACGGCCATCAATGCTTGTACCCAAGCTGTGGTCACGACAATTTTATATTTGTTGGCGGTGCAAATCACGGTTGCACGGTTCGCTAGCTAATAGACTGGTTAGAAATGAGCTACCCTCAATAGATGCACCTGTGCATTCTGGTGGTGACTTGAACTTCACCCCTGATGAAAATGTGGCTGCTGAGCTCACCAGAGATGATGCTAGAAATAAGCTGCCCTCAGTGGATGAAGGAGGTGAAGATGAAGATTTTGGTTTTATGTCTGAAACAGATACACCTGTGAACTTCGGCCCCGGTGATGATGTGTTCGAGGAGTTCACTAGTGATGAAGCTAGCAATGAGATACTCATGGAAGATGAACAACAAGGTGAAGGGATAGTTGATGGCTTCATTCTCAAAACAATTACACCTATAAACCTCTCCTCAGAACAAAACACGGTCGCTGAGCACATGGATCAATCTTGTGATAATAAGCGACCCGGCAATACTTCTTTGAACCAGAGATCGAAAAAGAAATGTGAACAGAAGAGGGAACAACAAATGTATGGAAATAGCGACAAAGATATGCAGCAGTTGCGGGAAGAGCAGAAAAAAAGAACAGAAAAGCCAGCTGTGAAGATCTTTAATACGTTCATAATTGCTATGTTGACACTCTATTTCCTGGTGTGTGTACTCTTGTGTGTTATTTCTTCATATAGACTAAAAATGGCTCAGTCTCCAACCCTCCTCCAATGGAACTGCAGAGGAGTTTGGCCAAATTTACATGAGCTTCAGTTGTTAACTCAGGATTATGAACCCTTAGCTCTCTGTTTGAATTAAACTTTTCTCAAAGAAGCAGATAAAAATAAATTTGAATTACGGCAATAACACCCTATCAATCCTATGCTTTGCAAGAGCATGAAGAGGCTACATGCGGTTTTTCAATACTTGTTAAAATGGGTGTTTTGCATAGTTCTATTGATTTGAAGACAGATTTAGAAGCTGTGGCAGTCCGCCTTACTTTGAATTCTGTCTTCACATTATGCACGTTGTACATACCTTCATCTGGAGGTCTCTGTCTTAGTGAACTTCAGAATCTTTACGATCAGCTCCCGACGTCTTGTTGATTGATGGGTGATTGTAACGGTCGTAGTAAATTTGAGATAAAGAAGAGAAATGTAAAGGAAAAGTTCTTGAAGATTTTATATCAAATAATTGTTTGTGTATTTTTAATGATGGTTCTTTTACACATTTTTCCACAGCTCATGGAACCTATTCAGCTTTAGATATCTCACTTTGCGACCTTCCTATACTCGAGGAATTTACTTGGTCTGTTCATGATGACCTTTGTGGAAGTGATCACTTTCCCAGAGTTTTAAAAATTGTTCATTCAACTGATGACCTCACTATAACAAGGTATAATTTCAAAAAAAGCAAATTTGTCAAAATTTGAAAAGCTTTGTTCACAAGAACTACAAGCACTTTCTTTCGCTGATGTTCAGGATCCTATACAGCTATTCTCAGATAAGCTAATTGAAACTGCTATCCAAACCATACCCACACTTCAGGAGTTGCACATATTAAAAATGACTGCAAAGAAGCAAGGAAACGTAGAGAGAAAGCTGAACGGTGTTTCCGCCGACATCCAAATTCTGAAAATTTGAAAGATCTCGGAGTAACTAGAGCTAAAGCTCGTAGAACCATGAAACAGAACAAAGGTGATTCTTTGAAAAATTATGTTTCTAAGATCTATACACATACTTCTATAACAGAAATTTTGAATATGATCCAAAGAATAAAAGGTAAAAGCTCCAAGTCTAGTGTTCATCATCTCAACGATGGAAGTCAGGTGTTCACTGACAGAGTAGAGATTGCAAATAGGCTAGGCGAAACAATTGCCAAGAACTCTTCGTCAGATAATTATGTACCTAAATTTCAAAGTTTCCAGAAAAGTGAAAAGAGCAATGAAATTAAATTCCCCTCCGGTAACCATGAAGGCTATAACGCTATGTTTACAATTGAGGACCTTCACTTCATGCTTCTCTCTTGAAAGCTGACGATTCTGCTGCAGGCCCTGATAATATCCATTATCAACTTTTGAAACACCTACCCGAATCTTCTCTATAAATTCTATTACGCATATTCAACAGACTTTGGACAAGAGAAGACTTTCCAACGTCATGGCGTAATGCCATCGTTATACCAGTACCAAAGCCTGCCCAAACCTGGTAATTATCGTCCGATTTCACTGACTGGCAGTGTTTGTAAAACAATGGAACGCATGATAAATGATCGCCTTGTTTGGTACCTAGAAATTGAAAAGAATCTTACTGATATTCAAGCTGATTTTCGTAAAAATAGAAGTACCGTTGACCATTTATTCAGATTAGATTCCTATGTGAAGGATGCTTTCGCCAAGAATGAACATGTAGTTTCCATCGTTTTTGATACTACATGGAAATACGGGATTCTAAAAGACCTTCACACTATGGTTTTAAAGGGCCGTTTACCCATTTTCATATTCTACTTTTTGAATGATGGACAATTTCCAGGTTCGTTTGGGTACAACCATATCTGATCATTTCGACCAAGATCAAGGTGTCCCACAGGGCAGTATTTTGTCTACTACGCTTTTTAGTGTCAAGATCAACAGCTTGGCGGAAGTTTTCAATAAATCAATTGATGGTTCACACTTTGTAGACGATTTCAAGATTTCGTGCTGTCGAAAAAGTGTAAACAATATTGAGAGAACATTATAGCTTTGTCTGAATAGAATTCAGAAATGGTGCCTAAAAATGGCTTCAAATTCTCCAGAATTAAGAAAAATTTTATTCACTTCTGCAGAAAATATTTCCAGCTCAAAGATCATCATTAGATGGAACTGAGATCAAAGTGGTAAAAGAGGTCACATTCTTAGGAATGTTGTTTGACCACCGTCTAACATTCAACTCGCATATAAATTGCTTGAAAGCTAAGTGCACGAAAGCTCTTGATTTGTTGAAGGTAGCTGACAACCAGAAGTGGGGAGGAGATCAGCAAACACTTCTACATTCATATCGATCACTTGTTCGTTCCAAACTTCATTATGGCTCTATTGTTTACAGCGGTGCAAGCA
Source organism: Hanleya hanleyi (assembly GCA_036873755.1). Classification (NCBI taxonomy): domain Eukaryota; kingdom Metazoa; phylum Mollusca; class Polyplacophora; order Lepidopleurida; family Hanleyidae; genus Hanleya; species Hanleya hanleyi. The sequence goes on along the minus strand of JAVTVY010037181.1, from coordinate 28,394 downwards.
AGTTAAACTTGGCAAAGCTAGATCCTATTCTCCAACAAGGACTAAGATTTTGCCTTAGACAGTTCAAAACATCCCCCAAAGAAAGCTTATAAGTCGAAGCAGAAGAATTTCCTTTATAACTTCGAAGAATTAAACTATCACTGCAATATATCACAAAATTGCGATCAAATCACTCGAATCCTGCATATAACTGTTTTCAAACCTCAGTTCGCGGAAATCTATTTGAAGAAACCCTCCATTATTCCACCTCTTCAAATTCGTATGAAACCACACATTCTAGCAGCTGGTATGAAACTTAGTCAAATTTTACCTAACAATCTCTTACCAATTCGCCCATAGCAGTTAGCTCAACCAGAAGTAGATATTTCTCTATCGAAATATAAAAAGACAGACATGTGCCAGCTCTTGTATACACAAGAATTTGGTCTACTGATAGAGAAATACAGATCGCAGATGGTTCTAAAGATGGTGAGAGAGTAGCATGCGCTAATATCTTTAGTTCAAAACCTGTCGACTACCAGGTAAAAGTTCGATATTCACTGCAGAAGCAAAAGCCATATTGTTAGCTTTAGAAGGCATTGGGTCCACTAAAAGTAAAAAATATATCATGTGCTCAGATTCACTGTCATGCCTTCAAGCGATTAAAAGTGGAAGGTCGACTCATCTCACTATCCTGAGTACTCTACAACTACGTGACTGTAGATTTGATCAGCAGATTGATATTGTGTTTTTTGTTGGTTGCCTAGTCACGTTGGCATCAAAGGTAATACTGAGGCTGATAGGATGGTTAAGGCAACCCTAGATGATGAGGTTGATCCTGTTGGAATCCCATATAGCGATTTCAGATTCTCTATCTGTACTTATGTGAGACGGATGTTTCAATCTTTATGGGATGCTGTGAATAATAACAAACCTCATTAGTTAAAAAAACTGTAGGCAATACTCATCTGAACAGCTAGAAACGTTTCGATCAAACCATGATCAGGTGATGTAGAATCGGCCATACACGATTAACTCACGAACATCTATTAAAAAAAAGTCAGTACCAAGGTGTATTCCATGCAATGAAGATCTCACGGTGAAACATATTCTTATCGAATGCATAGATTTTAAGATTTTAAGAGATGCTTTTTATCGAGCGATTACTTTGGAAGAACTTTTTAGGCGGGTGAGGGAGGATTGAATCTTGGGTTATTTGAGAGAAATCGGTTTGTTACATAAGTTTTAATGTGTGTATGTTTTAATGCCTCGGATTACTAAGTTATTGGCTTGAGTACTTCGAATTTTGTCTGATCGTCGCTATATAGCTGAAATATTACCTAACGCGACATTAAACCTTAATTCTCTCTACTACGTCAGCTTTCCAGCATTTACCTTGACCTACTGAATGGAGTAAATTTTTCAAACCGTAAACGCACGTGATGGCATATAAACAATCAAGACATGAGCTTGCCATCACCGTGCAGCGAGGATTTTCTTTGATGTCTGTGTGATTTTCAAATATGGCAAGTGTTGGTTGTATTGATTTTCAAACGGGAAATGTTCAGTTCCTTCGAATTGTCGATCTTTGAATTTTAAAGAGGACATACAGTTGCACCTCTCCTAATATGACCCACGGAATATTTATAGAGGTATGACATTACCAAACCGTATTCTGATCAGAAAATGTGTTACCTTCACTCAAGGCAACATGTATAGTGTTTGACTTGGGTATGCGAAGTTGATGCTGGCTGAGTCACTACAACAGTATTATCAACTAATGTAAGGTTGAAGTGAGAAACATGCCTCATATACAGAGTGAACTGTCACAGCCATTTTCTTGCAGCTTGCCTAGCAAGACATGAATTTTTGTTAATGTGTAAAAGCTGGTTTTTACAGCGTCGGTCATAAAATATAGGGATGAGCAGACAAATATTTGTTACTCGTCTGTCAATGAGTCGTACAATTGCAGACAAAGTAACAATGTGTGAAGTGAAGAATACAATAATGCCCACCAAGACAGCATAATTAAAATTGGCCTAAAATGCACAAATTTAAAAAACGGGAGGAAGGCATGCTTCGAAATGTTTGTTGTTTTTTTTGTATACATATACTTGCGTGAATACAAGCGGCTTGTCCGTCATTCAATATACTAAGCCGTCGCGCATTAAATAATTTCTGCGTCCGTAATCCAAAGACCTATTCCATATAACAGCATTATAGTACCAACAAATTTGAGGAAAAAAAACATAGGCTAGATTCCTGCAAGAGAGAAGCGGTCAACAGTTGATTGTGACTGGAGTGCCTTGAATGGAACGAAAATTAGTAGAGAAGCGTCTGAAATCTCGCAATTTTCCGGGGTACCTTCACGGATCCAAATTTATCGTGGCTAGTTTTAATTGCAGTTTCATGCAAAGTGCCAAGCTCTTCCTAGCGTTTGTTTTATCTGACTTAGTGTTAACTCTAATTATCAATTTCAATGATATCCGCCTCCCTTTTTCGATAAAAAACTTTAATTGGCAAATTCCCGCGTTTGGCACCCACAACTTCAAACAACTAGACTTGACATTGATGCAACAACTAACACATCGATGAAGTGACCTTTTTCTTGCAGAGGTGTTAGAAGTTGACTTTGAATTAAACTGTCAGGAAGCTGGTTTCATCTGAACACCAATATTTAATTTTATTTTTGCTTCTTTGAAAGAGTTAGAAAGACGGAAATTGTGCAAAATTTCACCCTAAAATCTTCTCTAAAATTGCGCCAAAGTGCGTAAGATGAAGGGAGGACCACCGGACCACCCGCTTGCCCTCCTCCCGCCCCGATTTGGTTCCTTCGTTGCTTCCGCCGCGCCTGGATGGTGACCGCTGTTAGTGTTATATAAGCTTGTCGAATATTATTAATTTGATCTTTATATGGACAAAAGTTTGTGCGAGAATATTTTTATGATTAAGTGCGTGGAGCCAACTTAGACACTGCGTTAAATGTGAAGCGTCATGGTGTGATTTGTAATCTGTTCTGTCTACTCTTTGTGAATGAGCCTGCAAACATTTTTAATTTCTAGTGGGGAAGTACGTTCGTGCGCTTTCATTGGTAAACAACGTAATTGTAAAACCTCGTCATTGGTCAATTTTATCGTGAGACGATATTATTATGTCGTGGGACAAGATAAATATGTCGCGGGACGAGATAATTATGTCATGGGACGAGATAATTATGTCAAGGGATGAGATAATGATCTTGTGGCAGGATATAATTATGTCGTGGGTTGAGATAATTATGTCGGAACGAGATAATGTCGTGAAACGAAATAATTATCTCGTGGCATGAGATAGATATGTCGTGGGACGAGATAATTTTCTGCTGAAAAAAGATTGTGGATGTCCCATCTGCGGTTCCGTATAATAGCTGAACGGAATCTATATATAAACGTCACATATCCTTTCTGGAGCCTCATGGCGTTGATACTCAATCTGAAGAACTTGCTAACGTTCTAACGGAGACAACGCACAAAACTACCAAGGATTGAGTGGCGAGTGAAATTCTTCAATTTGGAACATCATGTTATACAATTTCCTTGATCTAGTAATGAATTATGCGATGTTACGAACTATGGACATAGGGATCATTCGACAATCCTATTCATAAAATATTACAAACAGGACAGATATACATGTATACGCATTTTCGCGACCTATATGTGTGACATTGTGCAATACTGATATACGTTTAGAATTAGAGGCGTTTGTATTCACATGGGGTGGATGGATTGTTTGTTTACCACTCAACAGATATACACAGGAAGGCAGCGTATTAATATACGCTCCCGAATGTCATTTTCAACCAATGTGCCCTTGCCTCGCCCTTCCGTCGTATTCGTCTACATACGTCTACAACCCCATAGCTACCACAGTTTGTACAATCAGCGCGATAGCTTTGTGCAGTATGGAGACGATACGCCACGTCCCACTCACGCATGCAATATCCCACAGAGGTAATCTTCCCATTGCGCATACCTTGTCAATGAACACCCCTAAACCCAAACTTCATCTCACGTACATGTTACATGCAAAGGATTATCAATCAAACGTCATCAATACCATTATTTATATTTGATTTCTCACTGCTATAGATGCGTGTGATCTTTTGATTTCGATTAATTACCGAAACTTGTAACTAGATGAACATTATAATGATAGGCATTCAGATATTCGCGAATCGTTCACTGTGGTTTGCAACATGGTCTAAATATGTTGTGGTGAGATTATGTTCAACTAGTGATTCCTATAATCTGCGGAAAACCTCTGATAATCTCGTCAGTTTTAGAACGATCTCCGCGCAGTATTATCAGGCTAGCTCTGCTCGAGGAATGGCAAAACGCGTTTTCGTGGCCAAGATGGCTGACTGACGTATCTCAGCTTACACACCACCAAATGGATGATTTCTTGTACCGCAGATTATCCCGGAGAGTAAAAAATCGGCTTTTGTGATTGGTCCATATTCCTCCCGGAAGTGGAATGGTTAGTTTCAGATTTTTACATTTCTTTATACAATATGTGGTCTTCAGAATTATAGAAGTTTTCTGGTCACATAGTAGGTAAAAAATATATTTTTATTAAATCTTTCTGACACACCCCCAATGGTTGCCATAGTGAGTCTGATGCTATGACCTCATTCACAAGAGACGTTATAGCCAAGAAAAATGGTACATAACATACCCTCAATTTCTGATATTTTTGAAGGCAAAAGATCAATCTATCTGATGATACATGTCATTAGTGGCCGCGAAATATTGGGAATACCTTTTTGCTTGGATGTGCCATGCCAATTTACTACATAAATAGTAAGCCCATCATTTAGTGGTGTGCAACCTGAACACGCATCAGACCGGAGTTAATCACTTCCGGGTCGGAGCACTAGAACTACATTGTTTATAAATTTGAGAGCAGATATTTGTGGATTTTATGAGCATTTTCAGCATTTTTGATACGTCTGATATTTCATATTGCAGATGAGACATCACACTGTACTTCCTGATGTTGGTTTGGACCACTTTGAGGAAAGCATGGCGGATGAAGACATGATCATCTAGGGGTGAGGAAGCTCCCTGTTTACAAATTGAATGACATTCGGTTACATCGGTCAGCTGTCAATGGCGGGAAATTTCCATGATCAAATCCCGTCAAGACTTCCACAGTTAATGCCCCACAAGGTGAACATTGTCATGCCAAGTGGATTCATGCATCGAGAGTTTTCTGAATTTGTGGTGATTTTTTATGCTAATACATAACAAGTAACAAAATTATTAGTGGTCTGATCCCCGACACAATAGATTTCCACATTTGACCAGAGAACTTCAAATCGTCACTGTGGCTATAGACTTGATCAGCACAATTATCTCCAGATTGACTCATGAACAACGTACACATATTGGAGTTATCTAAAATTTGTTTTTAAATTATTAATTAAATAAAATATTTTTTGAATTCATTTTAATTAATTTTTCAATTATTAAAATTGTTTTTTATTTGCCAAATGTGGGTGAAATAAACATCATACTGATAATGATGAGTAACATCTCTTGTATTCTTATGCCATTTCCGCGACAACATGGAGACCTTTTGGAGCAAATATATCAAACAAATGGCTGATTTGTCAGTGCGAGGGCCAAATAGTCAATGCCAAATATGACGAGGGCCACTTAATCACACAGCTGGTAGTTTTGAGCAAATTAGCTTTCGGGATACAATAAATTATAGATGGAAGAAAGGAAATTCACATAGATAAAATTACATGGTTTTTTTTCAAAATCTAGACCTCAGTTAAAATCTTCAATGCTTCAATCATTTATATATAAATCCAATTTATATCAACCTGGAACCACATGGAATTAATAATAGTCATATCACCTGTAAAGACTCAGATGGGTTTTGTATTTGTAACTTTAAGGAGACAAGTAAAATCTGATAGCTGAGTCATTAATTAATCTGACTGTTGATGGCTTCACATTTGTGTGTGTCTATTGTCAGTCTCAGTTGCACCATAGCACATACTCTCACTTAGTTTCATTTTCAGTATCTCCAGGATTATAAGTTGGTAATATTCTTTCATATTCAGATTAAAGATCTTGTGGGTAGCAAGGAACATGGATTACAGGCACCAAATATTAGCAAGGCCCCCTCCCCCCGCATACACCAAATAGTTTCTCTGGCATTTTACACGGTGTGACTCAGACGAAGATTGGACGAACTCTATAATTGGAAGATAGGCCTTGATTTCTGTAAGTTGCCAATTTAATCTTTCACCAAACACTTATAACAGTTTACCCCTATCTGGCCTGGGCGATTTGGGGTGTGTCGCAGCCTGGGGGGGGGGGGGCGGAAAGTGCCCCCCCTATATATTTTCTCTACCACTAAGGCTAGAGCGCTGAAACTTACCACACAGTATCTTGGGTTCAAGCTCTACCGGAAAATGTAAAAAAAATCCAAGATGGCCGCCATGATGACGTCATAGTGAGGTCATCTTCTCGGAAGCCATTTTTCGGCCTTTTTGGGGTCGATTTTTCGAAATTTTCATTTTCCAGATTTTTCTTTCGAAAAAAATCTTATAAAATAGAGAATAATTAGTTTCGCATAAATAATATACTTTCAATGCCTTTTAGGCAAGAAAAATGTGAAGAAATGGACCGAAAAGATGAAAAACACGACTTTCGCGGATACCACATGGCCGCCATTTTGAATTTACCCATGATCCTCTACCCGGGGGTATATGAAAATAGACGCAAAATGACCCCAATAAGATAAGCCTAAAAGTCACCAAGTTTCAGCCTCCTCGGTTTTGTTGTTTCGGAGCAGCAGAGAAAAGTTCACTAGGGGGGGCACTTTCCGCCCCCCCCCCCCAGGCCAGGTAGGGTTAAGTGAATCAACTTCCGTCTGTCTTCACCTTTCGTGAATGTTAATGTAGCAGAGATCAGCAATGACCATCAAATATGTTGTCATTGTTAACCGAGGTCTTACTAGTTATTTATTTTACTCTGTACGCTCCTGCAATCTGTGAGTTTTCATCTGGTCTTCTTTATCACTAGTTAAGCATGCTCGGTTGTCTATTCAGCGCGTCCTAAATGTTCTCGTCCTAAGCATTGATTTCTCGACAAATTAGCACTAGTGGTGCTTATATTTTATTCACCGCCTCTGTATATATATTAACATTTCCATGATTTGTATATAATTCTATTTCCACAAAAACTATATAAAGTCCTGTCGCAGAAATTAGCCTATGTATATTCACTTGTTAATTCGGGATAGAACAAGCCCTCTAGGGGTTTATTCCCGCCACATTTGCGGCTAACTACTCATTTCTGTATATTCTGCATATATGTTCTCTCTTGCTGTGTAGCAACAAGTGTTGCCTGTTTGCAAACATTGCATTCATGGACTTGAAATCTGACAGACAATATATTCCTCAATGTTATTTATGAGTTTTCTCAGTAATAATAACTGTTTACAAGTAATATGTGCATCTTTCTAATTACTGCCAGCAAGATGTTGATGAGATATAGATCCATCCAACTGAACTAAGATATATTCTCTATATGGGAGTTGTGTATACCATAAACACCGCTGTGTTATATTTTTGGATGTGTTGTGTACACTTCTGTGTTTATTGTTGTCACTTATTATAGGATTAAACATATCTTCGTATCAACATCAAATTTTAATACAATTGATAGATTACTGGAATGACCTACGGATTACATGGGGAAATTAACCACTGTCACGAAGGAAATTTTTACCAAATGTAGTCTAAATGAGCAGCTTGTAAAAAAATATGTTTTGCCAGAACTGAATTTCATTTTTCTTTATATTTAAGTTTTAATTTGAAAAAATTCATAACAAATGAATTAAAATAATAAACAAAAATAATTTAAAATAGTGTTTAAAGGATTTTTATCAATATTTGTTTTCTCTGGAATATGTGTCAGAAGAGTTAGTACTTAACTAAGAAATTTAAAAAAAAATCCTTGTGCCCTGTGGGCGTATTTAAGCCTTTTTGGCAGCTCTGTGTAGCTCCCAGTCAGATATGCATATTGTGGAATGAAAGCGAGGCCGCCAATCTGTGACGTCACAGACAGGTATGACAGGTAATGACAGGTAGCAATTTAGTATGGATTACATACTGGGAGAGATCTCTTTTAGTGGCATTTAGAAGTTGGGAAGTAGATAAATAAACAAATTGCTTATGGATAACAACTTCTAGTTTATTCAGGACGACGTTTTGATACAGGTATCGTTCTGATGTCAGTGACATCAATAAATAAATAAGCAGTATATATTCATCCCCAGCGCGTATGACCTACTGATCCAGGAACCCCGCCGTGCCTTGAAGCCCACCTTGTTAATTAATCCAGCCATCTCCACAAGCCTAACCCTGTCCTATTAAATATTTCTCACCTAGTATAATACTATTATTATCATACTGTTGACATTTACTCAAGGAACTGTAAACTGCTTATTTATTTATTGATGTCATTGACTTGAGAACGATACTAGTACCTCTACCGAAACGTCGTCCTGAATAAACTAGAAGTTGTTATCCTTTTGATTGAAATTGTAGTTTAAGGGCCGCTTCCCATACGGATTTCGCGGCCCATCAACTCAATGTTTTATTTAAATTTCACGGTACATTTCTTTGTTAATTTGAGATCTTTTGCAGCGCTAGATATTAAAATAAATAATTAAATAATGAATAACAATAACAATGAGGAAATATAAATACTAGTAGAGAAGAGTCGCTATGTACAAGTCGTTAAGTCTGTAATTGGTTTTTGTACTGGAAAATATTTATTATAATCGCGTTGGTGATTCCTTTGTCTCGGTACCCCAATAGTACGCACAAAGCCGTCCAGAAAAAACTGGGAGAACCAGGGCGTTTTCAGGATTCGTCGAGACGACTTCCCTAACGACGCCCTTGGGAACAGGGTGGGTCCTTCCAGAAATCTGTGTTGTTATCCATAAGCAATTTGTTTACTTATCTACTGGGAGAGAGTTAATCAGGTATGACAAATCCAATTATCGGCTTTATCTGAACTGTGATTTTGTGGGCAACGGAAGCCAAGGTTTTCCGTGGACATGTACCTCCACCTCTAACAGACTCCGGTCCACATGTAGCCAATGAACATTGATGACATTGAGAAAATAACTGCACTGGACACTGTACTGTTATACTGTCCCGTATGAACAAGAAATGAGAAGACATTTCATAAGAATATATTGAAATAGTTTTATTCACTGTGAGACTGGTATTCAATGTTGTTCACAAATATGGAAAAGTGTGACAAATATTGGACAGAAATCTATTTGCAATGTTGAGATTGTATCTTTATTATGCTAGGTTAAACAAAATGGGGCCCACAAACATTTGAAATCAGGCGAGTGGTTGCAATATAATATCAAATATGACCGTTTACGTGAGCTAAATATCACTCTCGTGGCATAAATTTACTAGACTGTTTGCGTGCAGGTGAGCTATCTGATAATGTCACCAACAACCGTTGTGCGAGAAATTGCCCCCCCCCCCCCCCATGTATCTGCGAAAAGTCGGGAGCAGGACAGCTAGAAAGCCGCAATTTGTTCTTTCCTATCAATTACGCTAGCTGGACGGCATATTCCTACTGGAAATAATTTATTGAACACAGATTTTTTGCCAGAATTGCCCAAAAAAATGAACTAAATCTTTTTGGTAGATGATATCTAACGTCGTGCTTTCAAACTGACCTGAACGAAAGAGAAAACTCTAAAATTGGCGTATGTCTCAGTGTTGAAATTTCACCTGATAGGCCTGGACTAACAAATTATTTCGATCATTGTCTAAATATTTATTCATTCTTTGCATAGGGGGGCCTATATATAACGTCCGGCATAGATAATAAATAACATACCAGTATGTGTTTACAAGTCGACCTTGTTCCGTGTGTGACGGTTCGTCTGCTTCAAATTCTCTGTCCCTCTGTTTCACCTCATTTCGGTCGTTTGGTACGGATTCAAACTGATACGGCAGAACGTCAAGATGTCGATTTATGTCCTCTGTATATAGATCATCATCACTGGCATATTCCTCCATGGTTTCGAATCGTTTTCGATTAATTATACAGCGATATACGCGATGGAGTAATCGCAAATCCACAGCTTAATATATAGCTCAGACAGCTCCCCGCAGGAGACGGTCGCTTATCTGACGTCACGAGGTCACGTGACGTCCACGCTCATTAACGGGTTAACAGGCGGAAATGGAGCTACAGGTCTTTAATTAAAAAGGCTTAAATATGCCCACAGGGGACAAGTAAAAATAAAAAAAATAAAAATCTTAGTTAAGCACTAACTCTTCTGACACATATTCCAGAGAAAAACAAATATTGATAAAAATCCTTTAAACCTATTTAACTGGCATTGACCTACTCAAGTATGAGATATTTAAAAAAAGACCTTTTGGTATATTTGGTAACAAGCATGTAGTTTAGCATGGACTGTTTAATCTAACATGAGACGCCTTAAACCAAAATGATATCTTTAAATATTATCACGGCTGATATTGCGACATTCTGATAAATTCTGGTTCAAGGGGTCATATTTAAGATATATATGCAACTTCTACAAGAGGGTGACTCCGAAAATATTAGCGAAATGCATTTTGGAGAACTTATATACGCATGGAACCTGTTGTAAACTACCATTCCTGATGACATGAAATAATATATGTCGAAATATATATATTCACAAAATGCTTTTCGCTAATACTTTCGGAGTCACTCTCCTCCTGTGTTATGCCAAGTTAATCAGTGGACAGTGGATCCCAACGCGATACAAGCTAAAATTATTATTTTCCCACTTAATTATTGGTGACAAAGTGTACGTTACCTGAGGAGAACACGTAGTTTGAGGTGGAAATCACTCATTCGAGGCGGATAGTATAGCTGTCAAGTGTGTTCATGGAGAGTCGGGGTTATATGACTTACAGATATTTAGAATATTAGCGAAATAGAGAAAATGGGCATTTTTCGTTTTACCATCAATTATCATCATTGAGACAACGCACAAAAGCCACCGAGGAGTGACTGAGAGAAAATTGCTTCGACCTGTAACCGCTTCTAGTTATGTTATACTATCTCCTTGATATAGCAATAAATTATGCGATGTCATGAACTACAGATATAAGGATCATTCAACAATCCTATTCATAAATATTACAAACAGGACAGGTATATACGCATTCTTGCGACCTATATGTGTGACATTGTGCAATACCGATATACGTCTTGTATTAGGAGCGTTTGTATTTACATGGTGTGGGTGGTTTGTTTGTATACCTCTCAACATACTTACCGTGAATATAAATAAGGAGAGCAACGTGTTAGTGTACTCTCTCGAATGTCATCTTCTACCAGTGCGCTCTTGCAATCCAGTAGGTCCACGCCCTGAATCTCACATCTTCCTAGTCTGTTTAGGTGACAACTTAAAAGTCACAAGAGGGTGGAAACGGATATTGCATGCTGTTTTTAACGACCGAGTGAATTGTCACTGTCCCTCTTTAAGCTCCCGTGGTGGAACTTTAACAACACCGTAGCTGAATTAGGAAAAATGATGTTTAATGACCTGTATTAGTCGTCTAACATGTTTAGAATTTGAGTTTATAGTATTTCAGGTAAGATTAATCAATTTACGAGGGTTTGCTGAGGGGGAATGATACGAAGTTGCTGTCTTAATAGACTATCAACTTGCACGATGGGTAAAATGGAGCCGAGGAACCGTTCTAAATGGAAACCTGGATAGCAAATAATATATCGTGTGAAGGATGCTGGTTTATTGGATGCCCTATCTCTACATGAAAACTTACGGATGGATGCAATTCACTTTGAAAGAGAATCGTTGAACAAATTATGTGCATTGGATATACAACGTGTATATCCTGTTATCTGCTTAGACTGGCGCTTTCTTGGTAAAGCACATAAATTAATGCTGGATGGATCAGTCCCGTGAAGGAATCGAACCCACGCCCTCAGATTTGTAATGCATTAGCAGACTGTTATGGGTATACAGTCTAAACAGGGTTGCTGGGATTACCGAAGTGGAATTTGAATTCAGATGGAATTGGCAGCGAAGCGACACGCCGGTGGATACCTGTGTATGGTATAGATATACAAGAGAGGCGAACCGGTCTGAAGATAATCTACCTCGGGCATGCTTTGATTGTGACTGTCCATATACACACCATGAGGATATTTTACTACCCGGTGTTCATACAACCCCTAGTCTCGGGCCAAGCGAAATTAGACAAATATTACGAAACGTATCGCACTACGATTGAGTGAGTTAAGTTTTTAACGTCGCTTTCAACAATGTTTTGGTGATATCGCGACGGGCCAACAAGGCACGACCCGGCCAAATTATGTTTCTGTTGCTTCAAAGAAGCAAATCTTTGGAGCAACATGGAACCAGACGCCCGCCCATCCGCGCTATATACAACACTGGGGAAAGCACACAAGACAGAGACAGGACGCTTACACTATCGCACTACTATAGTCCTTTGCTATCATATATTTATGGAGCTTCATGCTATCAACAAAATCGATTATGTCTCAGAGTGGTGACCGACACCCCGTCGGTCACAGGTTCTAATACATTTCCAATAGGGTCAAATTCAATTTCGTACGATTAATCTCATCTTTGATGTACATAATGTGTGTGTGCATTTTTCAACACAAATGCAAATAAAAATTGAGATTGCAATACATCTGTTTGGCAACTATCTGAATTGAATGGAAATACCATGAAAATAGATGAGAAAATTCCCGGAAAGTAAGATTTGAGAAATACCCTGGTAATTTTTTTGCGTTGAGATGAAACAGAGCGATTAACATGTTTTCCAAAAATCTGAGTAAAACCTATGTTCCTTTCTTTCATAAAAATCTAATTTTATGTTCATTTTTCTCAATTCCATAACATTTCTGGGTTAATGTGAGAGGGTACCCCATGGTTATGGACATCAATACTATAGCGAGATATTCTATATTTATATTTTATTTCATCTTTCTGGATGTATAATTTCAATAGTGTTAATTCGCATAAAAAATTTTAAATGAAATTCTACATTTGAAAGCTGTATCAGTCTGCTCCTTAAAACGAAAATGCTGATAAACACATGCAAAAGATTTTCTTGAACGGCAGAAGAGGCGTTCTTTCAATAATTTCATCAAAGATCCAGTCTTACTGACAAAAACATTCAAAATGTATATTGTTGTTGCCAGTGCAATTTGAAATGCTGGGATATATTAGTGACATCGTTCGGAAGATATAGGAGATCCGATGTAATCAACAATGTTATCTGCCTCATCTTGACAAGTGCGGAAACTCTATACCGAAACCGGTGGAACGCGATTGTAAAAGGAAAGTAGACGTTAGATACAAACTTATCGCCTGTAATATTTGCTGATCTAACTAATTGAATATGGTAAAGAGAAATTCATGAGCGCCCGAGGGTTTGACATGATAAGGGAGCCTCGTATATTAAACAGCGGACGCGAATATTTCTGAGTACAACGTCGTAAAATCTCGAGTTGGGAATCCCCGTAGGAAACGTTCAGTGCGGGCCACATTTAACAAACTTCGCATGACGACAGTCGAGCAGGGCGTTCTCCCATTGGCTGGCGAACTCCTCTACCCGAGAGCGATAGCGAATCGGACTCCTACAGATACGCAAAAGCAAACAGTATCTGTAAATGTCATTCATACACGTCGGGGGCTATGTGAAGTATGCCAGTTCACCAGGATTGATCTTCAGACGCTGTGGGGCAGAGTGTGTTTGAGTGCTGCCTGTCCATGTCGTGTGGTTTATTTTCTCTGCCCAGACAGGCATTGAACGCTCTGATTTCTGAGCACACTTAAGGCTGTCTGGACCTAGTCACCGTGTATTCGGGCCGGATTCTCTCTATCGACGTCGGTGAATCGCCGATTACAATACTTGACGATCGTCGAGAAGAACAGGTCCTCGGGCGATTAGTTTGATAGATGTTTGAATGGATACAGTCAACAGGCATCGACAGTGTAGGTCGGCAATACGTTTCTCGCTTTTTCTACCGTAATACTGAAATTGTTTAACCACGAAGAACATACCTCATTTCTGGGATAGTCCTGCCAGGGATTACATCTGACGGGGGTATCCAACCATGCAGGCAGAAAGAAATCGGAATTTCAATGAAAGGCATGAGCCAGCAGTGATGAGTCTCTCTTAGTGAACATAAGTACGAACGAGTAACTTTTGAGATCTATTTTAGACTCGGAGTTGTTAATCTAGGAAATTTAGTGTGTGAGAAATTTTACGTTTGTATATTTCCTCCGTCACGTGGGAGATAGATACAGACGTAGAAGCTATTCGATTTAAGCGAGAGAGAATCGTCAGTGTTTAGAAACAAATGAGTAAAATATTACAGTACAAAGCTGCTAGCCACAGGTTCGCTCTCCTATATAACAGCTGAAGTACGTTGCCTGCTGATCAGTTACCGTAAAACAGGGAGCGGCAGTGTGTCAGTTTAACTGCGTTAACACATTGGAGTTGTTACGCGATAACGCTTTTGGCAGACCACGCTGAAACTGGAAGCCTAAACTCATTTGCGCCGTTTTGTAAATGATACGAACCCAGTAGGAAATCTGTTCGTTGAAAAGGAAAACCTGGAACAATTTCACAGTCTGGATGTTAGACAAGGACACGCTGACACGTCAGATCAGAGGCACTTAGCTTTTAGCAGGGAAACTGCTTGACAGATCTAGCTGAACAACCGTGTATGACATCGCAGCACATATCAAGGACATATCAAGCCATCAAAATGTATGGTGAAAATGTGGACCCTTCTGTGACATGTGTGCATACAAAAATTGTCATCGTGGGAGATTGTAACTGCGGCAAAACGACACTGATACATAGATATACGAAAGGGGAATTTTTAGAGGTAAGTAAAACGAGGTAGCTATGCTATTTGTACTGAAGCTGTAAACATTATCGTGTCATATATATTAGTACACTGAATATAATTCACTTGTCAGTTACATGTATAATTTAAGGTGTGATGAATTTGTGTTAGGTGTTAATTTATGGTAAGTGCATACGAGTAAAATACCGTATAATTCGCGTACGATGTGTTTGTGATAATTTTATCACTAATACAGGTAAAAGATCCTATCTTCAAGTAAAGGTGTGCATTTCAGACGCATGTGTCTGTGAACTGCCCCAATAGCAGATCAGTGGTTTTGTCATTTTTCACAAATTCTTGAATTTATATGCTTATATCTACAAATGACGCCTATATGGTTCACGAAGAAACAGCCATTTGTTTAATTATTATCCCATAAATTACCCGAATGATTTAATATTAATTAATATTTGACTAATAATAATCAATAAGCTTCATGATCTGATCTTATGATATCTTTTCTACATTTTACTCCCAATATTCGCACAAATAAAACTTAAAAATATGTTTCCAACATAGAAAATGATTTTGTGAGATTACTGCTAGAATCGTATGCCGTAATTAAATAAGTCAACTCTTGTGCAGACAGAGGAGACAGATTCTGTATCTACGAAAAACTCACGGGAAATAAATTAGTCAATCTCAAATATGCTATCATTCGTCGGGTTTTTATAAATAATTCCGAACTTCTCCTGGGATACAATATCTCAATGCTTATTTCCAGCTTCAATTGCGTGTCGAAAGTGCATGTCGATTTGTGTTATGTTATGCACAAATTACACCTTTCAGGTTATTGTTTCAATCCAGTGTTGCCTAATGATAATTAAACTGTAGTCCCTGCTCATTTTTCTTATCGCTAAATCGCTATCATACGACTGAGTAAAGCGTAAGTAATTAGGCTCACATTACTGATTAAGGGGAGGGCAAATCTGACACCTTAGGGGTGAAAATCCTGCCCTATTAATGAATCAATGACCGCTAATTACCTTGACGGGTCATTGTAATAGACACCACAGTGATTGAGAAATAGGGAAAAGGTTACACAGGTGCTTGTCACAAATAGCGTTTTGTTTGTGAAGGAAATAAGCAAACAAGACGAGGTATGACACTTTCCTGCTGGGTCCAACCCATCCTCTCAAGCTAAGCCTCCTGTGACAGGTTACATAGGCTGACGACGTTAATAGAGGTGTATAAAGACCTATATCCTCCACTTTTGGGCATCGTTGAAATAAAATCTTGTCTAGAGTTATATTTTATTTCCCCAAATTGTTTCATGTTTAAAGAGATGCTAGTACAACAACCAGAGACATTGTTGAAGCAATTTAGCACTTACTACAGAGAACCCATTTTAGTGCCCCTTTTGTTCAGAATTTCAAGATGGTATTGACCATGGCAATATTTGTTCAGAGTCTTAGACAGTAATAATGATACCTGAACATCTTGGTTAACTTCCCTACATCAATAGTACACGCGATTGTTGGAGCATGACTTGCTAACAATTGGTCTCTCTGCATACTTTGAGCACAAAATATAGTAAAGCCCCATGACTTTTACCAGTCACAGAAAAAAAAACAGTCAAAGTGTATATTGACATAGGTGAACTGGTAATGTCGACGCAAACATTAGATGAAAGAAGGATACAAACAGCAGATAAAAAGGAAGCACAGAGATGATTAACGGTCTTAGATATTCTGAAGATTCAGTTCTTTTTACGCTCCCTTTTTCACGTCGGAGATTAACTAAAAGCCTTCCACTCGTTCGGCTTATTTACAAGTGCACTTCTATTCAGACAAATTCGGGTCTCGAAGGAAAAATCCCCGCGGGTGTTACAAAACGGAAGGCTCAACTCCGCCCAATAACCGGACATTGCGTCATCCTATCGTTCTGAGTCGGCCGTATCCCATGGACATCGCCGCAGTTACGTATTCATACCAATACTTTGACCCAGGTTTGAACTCGACTTAGGCCTATCTTGAACGACACGGCCCATTGGGAAGAATCTTTATTGCACTCTTATGCCGATGGCTAAAGGCATATAACATATAAAAAACACAAGAAGACATTTACAACACAAGTTGAACAAATATACATAAAAACATTAAACATCATTTGGCAAGGGGATCACACCTATTTGGACTTTTTAAAGTTGGGTGACCGGGCATTTATTCGCTATCTTGTCCACATTGTAAGCCATGTAAAATTGTATCATAGGGCAGAGGAAATTTCTCTTGTTCAGTCGACTTTTTAATGCCACAAACCTCAATATTTAGGGAGCAAGAAATGCCGTTATCCCGGTATTTTATTGTGATATTTTGGCGATAACGTCAATAGGTCTTATCATTGAACCAGTTCCCATTGACAATTCCATTAATGTGATTTATGCTTCCTTGTGGCCCACATCGCCCCTGAACGACTATAAATAGCTATGATTTATATTTGTGAATGTGATGCAACATTTGCTTGTTAAGAATAACCGCATTTGAAGTGTTTATTTCCCGGGGTAATATTATTAGGGGAATTTGAGATAGCAAGCGTCAAATCCGACATTCAGTATTCAGCTGTCGTCCAGAAAAGAATTTCCGCCTCAGTAACAGAAAAACCTATTCTGTATGACAGTACCATCAATTCCGAATGTCTATGAAGTCAGAAACGCTATTTTACACCGTGTTGTATGTATTGTACTTCGCGTTAAAGAGATATATTTATATAACCAACTGTATGAATAATACGATGAAATGTACTGGAAAATGTTGAGTAACATTATTTTTAAGACATATGGTATCGACAGAATTACATATGAATGGATATTGAAAGGACTCTTTACTATATGTCATTCAATGAACCGATTGAACGACTACAGCCAATCCACGTTAATCAGATGAGACTAGTCAAGTTCGAGTTAGGTGCAGGATTGGCTTTTTTTTAGATACTTTTCAAATTTCCTATGCTTTAACATGGTGCTATATAGCATACTTGGCAATATTGTGCAGATATTTTTGCTAAACTTCGCAGTAGGCAGAAAGGTGTGTTACTTTAATAGCATCAATATTCAATATTTAGCCCTTTTATAATCTAGTCTAATTAGAATATATTCGCATTAAAATATCTGTAACAACGTGTCGGGAAAGGACAATATATTCAATATTTAGCACCTTTTTACTATCATCTAATTAGAATAGATTCGCACATAAATATGTAGCTGACGTCTGAGAACAGACAATATATTGAATATTTAGCACTTTGATAATATCATCTAATTAGAAGAGATTCGCAGTTAAATATCTAGCTGGCGTCCGAGAAAGACAATATATTCAATATTTAGCACGTTTATAATATCATCTAATTAGAAAAGATTCGCACTTAAATATGTAGCTGGCGTCTGGGAAAGACAATATATTCAATATTTAGCACTTTTTATAATCTACACTAAATAGAAGAGATTCGCAGTTAAATATCCACAAGAGTCTTTTCAGAGAGAAGACAATATATTCAATATTTAGCACTTTTATAATCTACTATAGTTAGAAGAGATTCGCATTAAAATATCTGTAACACCGTGTCGGAGAAAGGAGAATATATTCAATATTTAGCACCTTTATAATATTATCTAATTAGAATAGATTCGCACATAAATATATAGCTGACGTCTGAGAACAGACAATATATTGAATATTTAGCACTTTGATAATATCATCTAATTAGAAGAGATTCGCAGTTAAGTATCTATCTGGCGTCTGGAAAAAGACAATATATTCAATATTTAGCACCTTTATAATATCATATAATTAGAAACGATTCGCAGTTAAATATGTAGCTGGCGTCTGGGAAAGACAATATATTCAATATTTAGCACCTTTATAATATCATATAATTAGAAAAGATTCGCACTTAAATATGTAGCTGGCGTCTGGGAAAGACAATATATTCAATATTTAGCACTTTTTATAATCTATACTAAATAGAAGAGATTCGCAGTTAAATATCCACAAGAGTCTTTTCAGAGAGAAGACAATATATTCAATATTTAGCACTTTTATAATCTACTATAATTAGAAGAGATTCGCATTAAAATATCTGTAACACCGTGTCGGAGAAAGGACAATATATTCAATATTTAGCACCTTTATAATATCTAATTAGAATAGATTCGCACATAAATATGTAGCTGACGTCTGAGAACAGACAATATATTGAATATTTAGCACTTTGATAATATCATCTAATTAGAAGAGATTCGCAGTTAAGTATCTATCTGGCGTCTGGGAAAAGACAATATATTCAATATTTAGCACTTTTATAATCTATACTATATAGAAGAGATTCGCAGTTAAATATCCACAAGACTGACAATATATTCGATATTTAGCACTTTTATAATCTACTATAATTAGAAGAGATTCGCATCAAAATATATGTAACACCGTGTCGGAGAAAGGACAATATATTCAATATTTAGCACCTTTATAATATCATCTAATTAGAATATATTCGCATTTAAATATGTAGGTAACGTTTGAGAGCAGACAATATATTGAATATTTAGCACTTTGATAATATCATCTAATTAGAAGAGATTCGCAGTTAAGTATCTATCTGGCGTCTGGGAAAAGACAATATATTCAATATTTAGCACCTTTATAATATATAATTAGAAAAGATTCGCACTTAAATATGTAGCTGGCGTCTGGGAAAGACAATATATTCAATATTTAGCACTTTGATAATATCATATAATTAGAAGAGATTCGCAGTTAAATATCCACAAGACCTTTTTCGGAGAAAAGACAATATATTCAATATTTAGCACTTTTATAATCTAATATAATTAGAAGAGATTCGCATCAAAATATATGTAACACCGTGTCGGAGAAAGGACAATATGTTCAATATTTAGCACCTCTATAATATCATCTAATTAGAATATATTCGCATTTAAATATGTAGGGGACGTTTGAGAGCAGACAATATATTGAATATTTAACACTTTGATAATATCATCTAATTAGAAGAGATTCGCAGTTAAGTATCTATCGGGCGTCTGGGAAAAGACAATATATTCAATATTTAGCACCTTTATAATATCATATAATTAGAAAAGATTCGCAGTTAAATATGTAGCTGGCGTCTGGGAAAGACAATATATTCAATATTTAACACTTTGATAATATCATATAATTAGAAAAGATTCGCGGTTAAATACGTAGCTGGCGTCTGGGAAAGACAATATATTCAATATTGAGCACTTTGATAATATCATATAATTAGAAGAGATTCGCAGTTAAGTATCTATCTGGCGTCTGGGAAAAGACAATATATTCAATATTTAGCACCTTTATAATATCATATAATTAGAAAAGATTCGCACTTAAATATGTAGCTGGCGTCTGGGAAAAGACAATATATTCAATATTTAGCACTTTTATAATCTATACTAAATAGAAGAGATTCGCAGTTAAATATCCACAAGAGTCTTTTCAGAGAAAAGACAATATATTCAATATTTAGCACATTTATAATCTACTATAATTAGAAGAGATTCGCATTAAAATATCTGTAACACCGTGTCGGAGAAAGGACAATATATTCAATATTTAGCACCTTTATAATATCATCTAATTAGAATATAATTTGATTGTTGCAGTCAAGTACCAAAGGAAGATGTTGATTTGGCGTTTTGTTTCTTTCGAAATTACAATGAAGGGACCGATTGTCTCCGAAACACCTTCGGTCATCGTTGAGTGATTGGTTTGTTGTGCCAGTAAGTCTGAATACATGTCAGCTGTCTGCATCAGTGAGGTTGCCTTTATATCGCCCGTTCTGTAGGCACCAATCAAGCATTACCTGGGACTGTCTTAACCCTACCTGGCCTGGGAGGGGGGGGGGGGCATTATGGCCTCCCTACCAAACTTTCTGCGCTATCTCCGGAACGACAAAAATGGAGAGCTGAAACTTCGTGACTTTATAGTTTATCATATTGGGGTCATTTTGAGCCTATTTGTATGACTCCCCGACGAAAGGATCATGGGTAAATTCAAGATGGCGGCCATGTCGGTCCCAGAAAAGTGATGTTTTTGTCATATTTCTTCAAAATTTCTGCTTTTCTGCTATGAAAAGTGGTTAAAAACTATTTTATTCACATGACATTAATATTTACTAATTTATCATGCTGTTTTTGCGGGGAAATTGCATAAATAAAAAATTCGGAAAATCTGATCGAAAAATCGACCAAAAAATGTCGTTTTTGAAAATGACGTCACTGTGACGTCATCAAGTCGGCCATCTTGGATTTTTTTACATTTTGTGGTAGAGCTTGACCTAAGGGTATAGTGTGGTAAGTTTCAGCCCCCTAGCTCAAGGGGTCAGAAAAATAATTAGGGGGGCCATTCCCCCCCCAGGCCACGACAGGTCCCCAAAAGCCCAGGACAGATAGGGTTAAACAGCCTATATACCAGCACATGCGCGTTGTTTAACCAGGAAGAACGATAGAATAATCTATTATTGTTTGAGTGGAGTTGCACAGACCACAAATGAAAATGTACTTGCGACTGTCTTAAAACTCCTTACATAACAGCGCATGCGCGTTGTTTAACCAGGAAGAACGATAGAATAATCCCTGTTATTGTCAGAGGAGTTGCACAGATCAGCTGCGATTTCGAAGAAATATTCAATATTTATGATCATGGCTGCAATTTAGAAGAAATATTCAATATTTAGCATTTGTGCTAATTATACAATATATTTTCTTTCGGGAGAGGCAGTCCGACAATTTGCGTTTGCGAATTATCATGAATATTGAATATTTCTTCTGGCTGCAATTTAGAAAGAAATATTCAATATTTAGTATTTGTGCTAATTATACAATATATTTCATTTGGGAACAGGCAAGTCAAAGTGCTAACTAGCAGTAATCCTAGAAATTATCTTCAAAGTAGCACACCCCTTTCTAAATATCACTGATTTTAGAAATTATTTGCGAAGTAGCAGATCTGCTAAATAGCATGCGAGACAATAATAACCATTCCTGCGCCTTAATGCACATTGGGGACAAGTGTCCGTCCTTGGTTCCAATAGAAAAGGATATGAAAAGGGACACTAAATCACCAGGACCTTCTTATCCATCACATCGGTATTATTACTGTTTTGTTAATTTAGTTGTAGGCCTATTGTGCGTTACCGCTACAAATTTAGTCGGACCATTACCTTTTCAGCTAATGTTTATCTGTTTATTGTAAGACTCATTTCGACATTAAATAAAGATTGAAATGAAAGAAAATGCTGGGTTTTTTTTTGACGTTATATATAGTTTCGTATTGGATGTCGTTTATACTCTGTATATTCACCGGTAATTCGTACTATGTGGAGATGTTCTATGGGCCTATTCGTCATGTAAGGAAAACAAGCTGAGTAGCTAGCAGGTCCTCCGCCAAGTAGCCTGTTTGAGAGCATACAGCATATACGCTTCCAATATCTCCTTAAATATAACTTGGAAAGTTGATATGTGTATGTTGGAAGAGACGTTCATCTGGAATTGTTGAGACAATTTGAGGAGGTTTGGGAAGCAGTAATGGGTAGTGTAACACTGGAATGTAAGTCTGTAGTTGTATATAGATTTGTGGATGGTGATGTTTATAAATCGATGAGTGGAATAGATCAAGATATCGCGTTCACAACACAGATGGGTACAATATGGGTGAGTGAAATCCAAGATGGTCAATGGCAGCCATCTTGGATTACATACTACCTCAATAAAGATAGTGCCACGGCACTGTAGCGCTCATCTGGCTATAACTGGAGAAAGTGGCTGCGAGAAATTTTTACTGAAGAACTGCAATAGATGAATTTCTAACTTGCGTTGTCTCCCCTGAACAAAATGGCAACATAGTCGATTTCACAGGAGGTCAAGCTGCAAATTCATGATTGTAATTGGAGGTTATGGAATAAAGGCAATCATATACCAAAATATAATGTGTGATTGTCAGTAAGCTGTATAAGCAATAACCAGAACCAATTTTTATTATGTGATTGCAGTCGTTCGTCCGTCTGTCCACTTCGTGTCTGGACAGTACATTGGACAGTTTTAACCTACGATTCCAATATTTTGTGGGTATATGCACCAGGGGGAGACATGTCGAGTACGAAATATGTGCGACTGGGTTGTTACGATGGCAATGAGATGTAACAGGACATTTTTCCAATAAAAGTAATCTCTGGTGAGGTATGGCCTAACCAAGACATACCCCATCTGTCTGCGAAGATGTAAAAGATAGTGCCACGGCACTGTAGGTCATCTGTCTGTAACTGGAGAAAGTAGCTGTGAGAAATTTTTACTAAAGAACTGCAATAGATGAGTTTCTAACTTGTGTTGTCCCCCTGAACACTATAAAATGATCCATGCAGTTATTTCCTGAGATTTTATGATAAAGTTTCATGGGAAATTCAAGATGCGGCAATATTGGATTTTCGAAATCAACCAAAAAAGGTATCTTGCACAACTGGACCACAAGGGGAACCTGTGTATCAACATCCATGCAGTAATATCCTAAGAATTTACGATAACAAAATTTCATGGGGAAATCCAAGATGGCCACCTGGTGGCCATATTGGATTTTTCAATCAGACCATATATATGGTATCCTGCACAGCTAGACCCCAAGGGCAACCTCTGTACCAAATTTGAGAAAGATCCATGCAGTAGTTCCTGAGAAATCATGATAACAATGTTTCATCTGGAAATCCAAGATGGCCGCCTGGTGGCCATATTGGATTTTTCAGTCAGACTACAAATTGTATCTTGCGCAACTAGACCCCAAGGGGAACCTCTGTAACAAATTTGAGAACGATCCATGCAGTAGTTCCTGAGAAATCGCGATAATGTTTCATCTGGAAATCCAAGATGGCCGCCTGGTGGCCATGTTGGATTTTTCAATCAGATCGCAAATTGTATCTTGCGCAACTAGACCCCAAGGGGAACCTGTGTATCAAATTTGAGAAAGATCCATGCGGTTCTTCCTGATAAATCACGATAACGAAGTTTCATAGGGAAATCCAAGATGGCCGCCTGGTGGCCATATTGGATGTTCGAATCAGAGCAGAAAAGGTATCTTGCACAACTAGACCCCCAAGAGGAACCTGTGTACCAAATTTGAGAAAGACCCATGCAGTAGTTAACGAAAAATAATGATGACAAGATTTCACTGGCAAATTCAAGATGGCCGCCTGGTGGCCATATTGGATTTTTCAATCAGACCACAAATTGTATCTTGCACAACTAGACCCCAAGGGGAACCTCTGTACCAAATTTGAGAAAGATCCATGCAGTACTTCCTGAGAAATCGAGATAACAATGTTTCATCTCGAAATCCAAGATGGCCGCCTGGTGGCCATATTGGATTTCTGAATCAGACCACAAAAGTATCTTGCACAACTAGACACTAAGGGGAACCTGTGTATCAAATTTGAGAAAGATCCATGCAGTACTTCCTCATAAATCACGATAACGAAGTTTCATAGGGAAATCCAAGATGGCTGCCTGGTGGCCATATTGGATGTTCGAATCAGAGCAAAAAAGGTATCTTGCACAACTAGACCCCAAGGGGAACCTGTGTACCAAATTTGAGGAAGATCCACAAAGTAGTTCCTGAGAAATCGCAATAACAATGTTTCATGGGGAAATCCAAGATGGCCGCCTGGTGGCCATATTGGATTTGTGAATCAGACCACAACAGGTATCTTGCACAACTAGACCCCAAGGCGAACCTGTGTACCAATTTGAGAAAGATCTATGAAGTAGTTCCTGAGAAATCGCGATAACAAAGTTTCATGGGGAAATCCAAGATGGCCGCCTGGTGGCCATATTGGATATTCAAATTGGACTAAAGTACACATTTTGTACAACTAGACCCAAAGGGGAACCAGTGTACCAAATTTGAGAATAATCCATGAAGTAGTTACCGAAAGATAATGATGACAAGATTTCACTGGCAAATTCAAGATGGCCGCCATGGCGGCCATATTTGAAATCGCATCGACACCCCATGAACAAATTCTGGTGTCCTTATTGGGGGGAACATGCATGCCAAGTTTCAGCTTAATCGGCCAAGCGGTTTCAGAGAAGAAGATGTTTACGGACGACGGACGACGCACGACGCACGACGGACAGTCAGGCCATGACATTAGCCCATCGGGCCTTCGGCCCAGATGAGCTAAAAATCAATACCAATCGCTGTCTAACTGATGTGAAGCACCGTCTCGAGTTTGAAGTTGATTGGTCAAATTGTTGTCGAGATATCACGTTCACAAGATCCGAGACAGATGGAATCCAATATCGTCAATGGCAGCCATCTTGGATTACGTATCTCAGTGAAAATCAAAACCAATGGCCGTTTAACTGATGCGAAGCACATTCTCAAGTTTGAAGTGGATTGGTCAAACTGTTGTCGAGATATCGCGTTCACAAGATGTGGGATGGACAGAATCCAATAAGGTCAATGGCAGCCATCTTGGATTACGTACCTCAGTGAAAATAAATACCAATGGCCGTCTAACTGATGTGAAGAACCTTCCCATGTTTGAAGTCGATTAGTTGAATTGTTCTCGAGATATCGTGTTCACAAGATCTGGGACGGATGGAATCCAATATGGTCAATGGCAGCCATCTTGGACTACGTACCTCAGTGAAAATCAATACCAATGGCCGTCTGACTGATGTGAAGAACATTCCCAAGCTTGAAGTTGATTGGTGGAAATGTTCTTGAGATATCGCGTTCACAAGATGTGGGACGAACAGAATCCAATATGGTCGATGGCGGCCATCTTGGATTACGTACTTCAGTGAAAATCAATACCAATGGCGGTCTAACTGATGTGAAGCACCTTCTCAAGTTTGAAGTCAATCGGTCAAATTGTTCTTGAGATATCGCGTTCACAAGATGTGGGATGGACAGAATCCAATATGGTCGATGGCGGCCATCTTGGATTACGTACCTCAGTGAAAATCAATACCAATGGCTGTCTAACTGATGTGAAGCACCTTCTCAAGTTTGAAGTCGATTGGTCGAATTGTTCTCAAGATATCGCGTTCACAAGATGTGGGACGGTCGGACGGACGGAAGGACGGACGGAAGGACGGACGGAGGGACGGACGGAAGGACGGACGGCTAGCATTTCCAAGTCCTCCCACCACTTCGTGGCGGAGGACAACAAAATAATTGACTACATGTATAGGGACACAGGCCCCAGTGTCTGGACAGTAGAATTTAAATTCAGTATAATTTAAATAATTTAATTTTTTTTAAGTCATCCTATAATACAGACTCTGTATTATAGGGTGACTTCAAAAAAATTAAATTATTTAAATTATACTGAATTTAAATTCTACTGTCCAGACACTGGGGCCTGTGTATAGGGAGCCTTATTAAACCCGGAAAAGCTACCCGAGTGTTCCCGGTTTGAACATCATTATATGACGAACTTCCCGTTTTAGTTATAAATGTCTGTTAATTGCCGTAATGGTATATGTTATACGCTGCCGGAGCCTGTGAATGTGACTAGTTCCCCTGGGACACATTGAAAATAACTCTGACTAAATATTATACCAGTACATGTATCGATGACCCAGAACCGAGACGGTCAATGATTGTGTACTATCTGTTACACACTAAATGTATGGTCGCTGTATTTAGATAACGGCATGCAGTATCTTGATCACTGTTCATAATATATCAATAAAGCAGGCCTACATTCTACTCACCTGCAGAGTAAACACGTCCTCAATCGAGACTATTCCACTGGCGAGTGTTGATCGCCTATATATATACATGTGTGGTGTCCGTAAACACTGTTTGCTACACCACATATTCTGGCGACCAAATTATAATGTTACGCTCAACTAAACCGGATATCAGTCTAAACCTGTTCTCTATTGCCAGGGGCTAGACGGGTGTGACCATATACATGTTTGAAGTTGTCACTGTATATAGCTCATTAGAGCGGAACACTCGGTCCGACTAGCGACCCCGGGCATCTTCACAATGCCTACTCACTGGTCGGTTAGTGGTTGGAATGAACAAACATGGAGCTCCATGGTACAAGGGAAGACGCTCGTCTTCAGCCGTTGAGTGACAGTGCAATTTGTCAGTTAATCAAATTCTATGGGTCACAAACCACTAAAAACAGCCTTACTTAATATACACATGTAGTAAATCGGCGCCGCTGCGCACATCTTGACAAAACTATACGCCGCCACAATTGACCCACCGCGCCAGGTAGCCCGACATTTCCGCTCAAAAACTCACCAAACATTTGCCCCTATTTTTTCGGGCATTTCGTCAATCTTCAAACAGGGAACACAGAGCTTGCCAGGTAGTTTTTCCAGGTTCAACATGGTTCCCTACATGTAGTCACCTATTGTGTTTTCCTTCCCTGTAAGAATTTAGGTCATTCCGCCTGACACAATCACATCGAATATGGGAGATGGGAAATCAAACTGGCCCCGAGTTTTTCGCTATTAAATTTTTAAAAAGGTTGAATATTATAGAAACATTTTCAAATATATCGCAAACCATTTGTCGTCCAGTCGGGTAAGTAGTAATATAACAGCAAATTCCCCCTCATTGACCTTTGACCACTGAGTGCAACATCCGGGTCCTCTGTGACGTCACTTCCGGTTCCGGCCACGTGACCGGAAGTGACCTTTGACCCCTGCGCATGCGCACAATACCGCATACTAATAATGGTGCACAGGGGTTAAAAGTTACTTCCGGTCACGTGACGAACCGAAAGTGACGTCACAGAGGACCCGGATGTTGCACTCAGAGGTCAGAGGTCAATGAGGAGGAATTTGCTGTTACCGGATGTCAATAATGGTGCGCAAGGTCAAAGGTCACTTCCGGTGCACTCAGAGGTCAAGGGTCCTTAAATTAGAATTTGCTGCTACCGGATGTTAATAATAGTGCGCAGGGGTCAAAGGTCACTTCCGGTCACGTGATCGGAACCGGAAGTGACGTCACAAAGTAGCTAAACAGCGCCTCCTGGTGTCAATGTTACGATTATCCACTTATGCCCCAGTGACTTCCAATGTTAATCTCCCGAAATGCACGTCATCAAACATGGTCCCCGACAATATCGCCAGCTATATGCCCAGCATAAATGGCAAGTGGGGAACCCTCAGTTTCACCACATCATGGTCACACAGCGAGAGAAGGGAAATCCCCAAAACCGTATTGGCACGAAACAATACATGAATACATGGGAAGTAAGACTTATAATAATAAAGATGAACCTATAGGTGTTGTACGATGTTATTGTTAAGAGTCTATGAGTCGAGCGTGTCGTGTCCAGTGTGAAAAATAAACAAAATGGCGGCGCTTGCCGTGAAAAATCCTCTTTTGGCATCGAGCG
>JAVTVY010037180.1:0-16401 GCA_036873755.1 Hanleya hanleyi | reverse complement strand
GCTGCAGAGCCGGAGAATACTGGATATTAATATGATCTGAGAGATAATGTATATGAATACTAATATGGCTGCAGAGCCGAAGAATACTGGTTAAATGTTGGCTGCAGAGCCGGAGAATACTGGTTAAATGTTGGCTGCAGAGCCGGAGAATACTGGATATTAACATGATCTGAGAGATAACGTATATGAATACTAATATGGCTGCAGAGCCGAAGAATACTGGTTAAATGTTGGCTGCAGAGCCGGAGAATACTGGATATTAATATGATCTGAGAGATAACGTATATGAATATTAATATGGCTGCAGAGCCGAAGAATACTGGTTAAATGTTGGCTGCCGAGCCGGAGAATACTAGTTAAATGTTGGCTGCAGAGCCGGAGAATACTGGATATTAATATGATCTGAGATATAACGTATATGAATACTAATATGGCTGCAGAGCCGAAGAATACCGGTTAAATGTTGGCTGCAGAGCCGAAGAATACCGGTTAAATGTTGGCTGCAGGGCCGGAGAATACTGGATATTAATATGATCTGAGATAACGTATATGAATACTAATATGGCTGCAGAGCCGAAGAATACTGGTTAAATGTTGGCTGCAGAGCCGGAGAATACTGGTTAAATGTTGGCTGCAGAGCCGGAGAATACTGGATATTAATATGATCTGAGAGATAACGTATATGAATACTAATATGGCTGCAGAGCCGAAGAATACTGGTTAAAATGTTGGCTGCAGAGCCGGAGAATACTGGTTTAATGTTGGCTGCAGAGCCGGAGAATACTGGATATTAATATGATCTGAGAGATAACGTATATGAATACTAATATGGCTGCAGAGCCGAAGAATACTGGTTAAATGTTGGCTGCAGAGCCGGAGAATACTGGTTTAATGTTGGCTGCAGAGCCGGAGAATACGGGATATTAATATGATGTGAGAGATAACGTATATGAATACTAATATGGCTGCAGAGCCGGAGAATACTGGATATTAATATGATCTGAGAGATAATTTATGTGAATACTAATATGGCTGCAGAGCCAGAAGAATACTGGATATTAATACAATTGGAGAACAAATGGTGTTGGGTACTCGTATGGCTGCGAAGCTGAAGGAATACTGGTAAAATGTTGACAGCAGAGGTAAATGAATTCTGGAAATGTAAAGACGTATTTTAGTGCTCTAATTGGCAGAGGTAAGAGAGAACATGGCAGGGGAAGAGAGAGAGAGTGAGAGAGAGAGAGAGAGAGGGAGGTGGTAATGGAAGGGTGAAAATGTGACAAAGACGGACTCGGCCTTGAGAACTTGTAAATAGTGTACATTCTGCACCACGATTTAATTTGACTAATATTTTGTGGAATAACTCATTGGAGTTAACATATGCAATATATATTTATACATTCTGTTTATAGTTGGTTAAAGGAACCGGAAGCAGTAGGATAGTTAATGGGTAAGAGGAGATTTTAACATGATCGTTTTAACATTAAATTAATGTGTTACGTGTATGATTTGCGCAGGAGTGTTGGGATGTGAGTTGGTGTCGTTTTCGGTGATGTTGAGAACATCGTGGATTGGCAATAAGTGCGAATATTGACGATGCATTAAAAAGTGTGTTTTTCTTTTGTATATCTATATTTGCAGAGATTTTTGGGCGAGATTGGAGATAGTTTGTAGAAGAAAAGGTGTTCTTGTTGCCTCTTTTATTAAGTCGTACAGAGCCTCTAACAACGGCAATCCTGATACAGCCTGACGATGAGTGACGTTTCTGAATCAGCTGAGGACGCATATGTTGTATCGGTGAAGGTTTGACAAGCATTTAAACATATTTAAATAGTCGATTGCGATGCAGATATCCAGATATGTGTAATGGAATCTAGTCATGTTATATATAAAACTGGAAGTATCAGGGTGTGATATATGCCGCTGGGCGAAAAGTCTTAATGATCAGAATTAAGCTCTGTGTGGTAAATTTTGGCGTAAACTGAAATTAGATGCTGAGAATAAATTGTTTGTAAATGTTTACAAGTTTATGTTTTAATGCAAAAGTATTTACTTGTAAATGAATAATCTGTTATGAGTATATTTGTCTCTTTATGCATGTTATCGACAACATTGTTTTCGGAATATTTTAAGGGTATATTGTGTTATTAGTGTTTTTTGTTGACGACCAGTGTTATAAAAGAATGGAGTATGAATGAAATTACATGTAAGTTTATATCGATTTTAGAAAGACATGTTTAAAAAAGATCTATATAGTTACTCTACCATTTAATCATTTAAATGACTCAATTCCGAGAATTATGATGTGTATGTCCATAGCTCAGAATGGTGAGAGTAAAAATTGCTGTCAGGATATATTGGAATAATTCAAATGCATTCAAAATATCATGCTTAGTGAGTAGTGAAGGCAGAGTGAGATTGTGGAAATTATATAGAAGCGTTTATATGTTGTGTGGGTGCAGTTGTTGTTCCACCCACACAACGCCTGGAATTCTATATGTAAATATGCTGTTTATATAGATACAAATTTTTCTGTATTCTGTAACAAGGGTGAAAATCAATTCACGAATAAGTTTTTATCCTTAGACCATTGACCCGTTCTTTGGTGTTCAGGTACGGTCCCAGCAGTATTACCAAATATGGAGTTATGTGTTGATTATTGGTGATTTGTTTGTTTCATAAACAAATGGAACCGGTGTAGACACTGTTAATGTCCAAACGCCCGTTAATGTCCAAAATGTCCCACGTAAGACAATAAGACGCCAGCATGAATGTTATCGTCCAAACTTTGGACATTAGCGGTCGATATGTATCACTTCGACTGTTATTGTCCTAAAACAGTCCCGCCTCTGTTCCAAAATTTCATTGAGACCATTTAGCGCGCGCCTACAAGAAATGTGTTGATCGCGCGTCGTTTTGAAGAAACTGAAAGTACGTATGCAGCGTTCCATTTGGTAAGTTTGTGATTAGATTAGTGAAAAAACGAACTACGGATTATGAACTTTTAATGAGCACAAGAAAGCATTGAAAAAACACCAAGACACAGCGAAATCGCTTTGCGAGACTACAACCTGTGTTAATACATCCATCTTGCACTACGAGGAATCGATATGACCACAGATATTGAATTAGTGAAAAAACGAACTACGGAGTATGGACTGTTAATGAACACAAGAAAACATTTAAAAAACACCAAGACAGGGCGAAATCGCTTTGTGAGACTACAGCCCATGTTCATATATCCATCTTACACTGCGAGGAATCGATATGACCACAAGATATTGAATTAGTAAAAAAACGAACTACGGACTAT
The DNA here is from genome assembly GCA_036873755.1 of Hanleya hanleyi. Classification (NCBI taxonomy): domain Eukaryota; kingdom Metazoa; phylum Mollusca; class Polyplacophora; order Lepidopleurida; family Hanleyidae; genus Hanleya; species Hanleya hanleyi. Next base: position 13,088 of record JAVTVY010037180.1, on the reverse strand, counting down.
GGACTGTTAGGACATTAAGACGAAACTTGTACATATTGAAAAAAAAAATCAGTTGCAGGTCGACCGCTAATGTCCAAATTTGCCGTAGGACAATAAGAGGCGGTTGTTGTCCAAACTCAGGACATTAACACGCACTCGCTGCGTGTTAATGTCCAATTTGGACATTAACGGGCGTTTGGACATTAACAGTGTCTACAAACCGGGTACCAGAGAAATGTTATTTCTCTCGGTTGAAGCATGATTTAGAGAGAAATTACTTTCTCTGGTTGGTGTAATGTGTTTATGTAATCAATTGTTTTGTTTAACAATTGGGCTTGATCTCAGGGCGGTGTTTCCCGCCCTGGGATATATATTAAACTAAGGAGTTGTAATGAAGTTTCCATTCAGCACAACTGACTGGGACCGTGCTGGTAAATTTTTAACAAAATTAATAATTGCATATGATAAGTTAATGGCAATTATATTTGATGGTTATCAATTGATGGCGCATGTGGTTTACGTTTTCTGTATTAATATTTGGATATTGTTTCTTATTCGATTATGTCTTAAAGTATTATTTATATATATACTTTGTTGCCTTAGGCAACAGTTTGAGTATGTGTTTGTAGTACATGTTATTGCTTAAATGAGTAACCGCTCTACCCCCATAGAGTATGCCAGGCTGCAATGGGTTGGGGGCAGGTTTCCTCCCTATTATGACTGGTTATGGTCGGGGGGTTGTTCCTGGCCGGCGGCAGGCATTTTTTTTTATATATAGGTTATTCTCTAGTTTTATCTGAAAATAATTTGTTTAACGAGTTGTTTCAGTATAGCGCTGATATGCCGTATCAGTGTTATGGTGTTTGATGTCGTTTATATGCATTTGACCTCATCGGAGTATCGTAACATTGTAGAAATGAATGGTAGATTTCTACCGCTGTTTGTCAGAATAAAGAGAGCATACGGTCCCAGCAGTATTACAGGTACGGTCCCAGCAGTATTACCAAATATGGAGTTATGTGTTGATAATTGGTGATTTGTTTGTTTCATAAACAAATGAAACCGGGTACCAGAGAAATGATATACAGAGAGAGAAAAAAACACATCAATGTATTATTAATATATACCTTAATACCTTGCTCAATTGAACATCTTTCATTATACATATTAATATATAAAATCCTTATTCTTTCGTATTTCTGAGTAAGTGGGTGAAAACGAGGCTGTAATTGAGGCTGTCATGATGTCATATCCGGTGACGTCACATCCGGATTAAAGATGAAAAGTTACTTCCGGGATGACGTCACTTATGTCTATATGACGTCACGGATGACTACATATATGTGAATAAGTCCCGTCCATGTGACTTCCCAGTCACTGTTAATTCCCAGTTCCTTCTTCTGAATCACTGGAAATAGAAAGGGATGTCCGATAATCCCCGGAATGGTTCAGTCATCTCCTGGAATATCCGGAGAGCAATTGACCTTACAGTTCAATCTTACCCCATCAATTTCTTTGATAGGCATTTAGAATTCGGCATATATAACAAAAGTATATTCTATAGATAACAGCTTCTTCATTGCTGTGGAGTAGACGTTTCGTTGGAGATAGTTCCAACTTTTTCAAGGCTAAACATTAGCTTTGAAAAAGGTAAAAGTATCTCCAACGAAACGTCAGCTCCACGGCAATAGAGAAGTTGTTATCCATATAAGCCTTGTGGGTTAAATCACATTCACTCACCCTAGTTGAATGTTTGCCTGATTAATGGGTAGTAAAAGGGAATTTCAATTCGAATATCTCCTAATTATATTGTTATGAGAACAACAGTTCTCATACTCGTTATTCTAGACGAAATTTCTCACAATCCTTCGCAAAAATGGACAAAAATCCTCTAGAATTGAACTGATGTGAGGACCTATTATCCGGTACTCTCTTCTGTAAACAATTTTTATCTAACTGGGCTATTAAAATATATAATTTTGGACATGTAAAATCGTTATTCTTCTGGACAAAAAAAAATGCTCAGATTGCGCGTGTTCAGTTGAATACCTTGGAGATATAAAACACATGATATCCAAACGAAACCTTGCCCCGGGTTCAGCGGAATTACACACATGAAACGTAGCGCCAGAAATCTTGACCCTACGGACGTATGTTACTGTCATCGTACGATATTTAAAACGGAATTTGAGAAACTTTGATGAAGGTATTTGGTGGTGTAGCCCTGATTGACAATTTCTGAGACAATATTCTGTGGCGTTGATTAAAATGTTCGCAGTCTGCACATGATCTATCAATTTTTACCAGTCGAAATATGTATACGCCGATAAGTTCCATATAGAATATTGTTATTCAGAATGGGCAGCTAAATATGTGACAATTGTAGTCATCTCTCTAGTCGTAGAGTCGACATGAGAGAAAGCCCTGATGATTTCTATAGGGGTATTGGTCCAAGAGTCGACATGAGAGAAAGCCCTGGTGATTTCTATAGGGGTATTGGTCCAAGAGTCGACGTGAGAGAAAGCCCTGATGATTTCTATAGGGGTATTGGTCCAAGAGTCGACATGAGAGAAAGCCCTGATGATTTCTATAGGGGTATTGGTCCAAGAGTCGACATGAGAGAAAGCTCTGGTGATTTCTATAGGGGTATTGGTCCAAGAGTCGACGTGAGAGAAAGCCCTGATGATTTCTATAGGGGTATTGGTCCAAGAGTGACATGAGAGAAAGCCCTGATGATTTCATAGGGGTATTGGTCCAAGAGTCGACATGAGAGAAAGCCCTGATGATTTCTATAGGGGTATTGGTCCAAGAGTCGACATGAGAGAAAGCCCTGGGATTTCTATGATTTCTATAGGGAGTATTGGTCCAGAGTCGACGTGAGAGAAAGCCTGATGATTTCTATAGGGAGGTATTGGTCAAGAGTCGACATGAGAAAAGCCCTGATGATTTCTATAGGTATTGGTCCAAGAGTCGACATGAGAGAAAGCGGTTTCTATAGGGAGTAGTGGTCAAGATTCGACATGAGAGAAAGCCCTGATGATTTCTATAGGGGTATTGGTCAAGAGTCGACGTGAGAAAGCCCTGATGATTTCTATAGGGTATTGGTCAAGAGTCGACATGAGGAGAAAGCCCTGATGATTTCTATAGAATTATTGGTCAAGAGTCGACATGAGAGAAAGCCCTGATGAGATTTCTATAGGATATTGGTCCAAGAGTCGACATGAAAGCCCTGGTGATTTCTATAGGGGTATTGGTCCAAGTCGACGGCTTGAGAGAAAGCCCTGATGATTTCTATAGGGGTATTGGTCCAAGAGTCGACATGAGAGAAAGCCCTGGTGATTTCTATAGGGGTATTGGTCCAAGAGTCGACGTGAGAGAAAGCCCTGATGATTTCTATAGGGGTATTGGCCCAAGAGTCGACATGAGAGAAAGCCCTGATGATTTCTATAGGGGTATTGGTCCAAGATTCGACATGAGAGAAAGCCCTGGTGATTTCTATAGGGGTATTGGTCCTAGAGTCGACATGAGAGAAAGCCCTGATGATTTCTATAGGGGTATTGGTCCAAGAGTCGACATGAGAGAAAGCCCTGATGATTTCTATAGGGGTATTGGTCCAAGAGTCGACGTGAGAGAAAGCCCTGATGATTTCTATAGGGGTATTGGTCCAAGAGTCGACATGAGAGAAAGCCCTGATGATTTCTATAGGGGTATTGGTCCAAGAGTCGACATGAGAGAAAGCCCTGATGATTTCTATAGGGGTATTGCTCCAAGAGTCGACGTGAGAGAAGGCCCTGATGATTTCTATAGGGGTATTGGTCCAAGAGTCGACATGAGAGAAAGCCCTGATGATTTCTATAGGGGTATTGGTCCAAGAGTCGACATGAGAGAAAGCCCTGATGATTTCTATAAGGGTATTGGTCCAAGAGTCGACATGAGAGAAAGCCCTGATGATTTCTATAGGGGTATTGGTCCACATATGAAGTTTCGTCGCGGCTATTAGCAGTTTCCTTCAATTCAGTGGTCCAGATATGAAGTTCCCATCTGGGATATGAGGGAAGGATGTATATGTCTTTCACGGCGTCGCTACTATAAGAATTACTCAGTATTACGATATCGTCTATACAGGTAATGGTTATCACGCTCCGATTAAAGGTCTGGATTTGCATTTTCAACATAAAATATCTTACTGATTCCACACGTAAGCACGCTGTCGACCATGAAGTCGTAATTTTACAACTTTTATAGCTAAATTAGCATTATTTATTGGCATTTAAAAAGTCGCGGTACATGATTGTCCACGTGCTGATATACCTTTATCTGAAAGCAGACCAGAGAATAACCCCATATAAGTATGTCTGAAAACTGGACAAGGATACACGAGTTATAAGAAATACTATTTATTGGGTGGAAAGTATAATATAGGCGATCATAGCCATCAATGCCGTTTATATGGTTGAACTATGGTTAAACTGATTTATGGCTAAAACAACCCAATGACGTCAATGTATAACCATATGGGGGAAAACTGACGAGAAGATCAGTGCTGGAAAAAGCTATAATGAGGCTCAGTTCTTCTAAAAAAGACAGTGTTTCCGAGCAGTGAGTTGTCTTCAGTATTATTCAGGAGATATTCGTTTAGCATTTTATCTAAGTCCAGCGTCTTGTGGTACCATGGATACACTTTTTGTATTCAATCAAATAACAGTCCTACCGGCAACATTATATGTTTGCGTATATTCAAATAATGCCATTACCAGTCCGATGACACCAACAACAGGCACGCTTCACCACTGTCCCATTATGTGACTTCGAATAATCTTACGAAACATAGCTGAGGGAATCTTGGAAATATCTTGCGATGTCGCTATACATACCCGTACAATAGAGCTGTATATAACTTGATTTCGTTAGCGTCAATACCATTCAGTACAGCCAGGTGTCCGAGACGCGAGACTGAGATGCTCGCAGGATATACCAAACCATCTCTATTTGACAGTATTGTGTGTATATATTTGCCTGTACCAGAAAAGAGAAGAATGGTATTTGCTTTATGAGAGGATATAAATATCAAGCCGCTCTCATCGACCCCGACTCCTAGTGGTAATAACATTCTCATCGACGCCGACTCCTAGTGGTAATAACATTCTCATCGACGCCGACTCCTAGTGGTAATAACATTCTCATCGACGCCGACTCCTAGTGGTAATAACATTCTCATCGACCCCGACTCCTAGTGGTAATAACATTCTCATCGACCCCGACTCCTAGTGGTAATAACATTCTCATCGACGCCGACTCCTAGTGGTAATAACATTCTCATCGACGCCGACTCCTAGTGGTAATAACATTCTCATCGACGCCGACTCCTAGTGGTAATAACATTCTCATCGACGCCGACTCCTAGTGGTAATAACATTCTCATCGACGCCGACTCCTAGTGGTAATAACATTTGCGCTTTACTCAGATTGTTATGGAAACGTAGGCGACGCTTAACATTTCCATCAGAATTGAATATGAAAACATCATCCAGGTCCGAATCAGCCACAATCAGCTCTCCTTGCGCACTCTCGGCTATACCTTGTGGGTTTGCCAGTTCTCCCTGGCCATATGTTCGAAGCACATTCCCTTCGAAGTCAATATGATGAACGGCGGCCTTCCACTGGGTTACGAAATAAGTTGGCTGTCCATTGACTGGTCGGCCACATGCCACGGTTGGGTAAGCTGTGACGAAGGGTAACGTGATTCTTGTATGAATTGTTGTGATAATGTTACCAACAACCAGCTGCACTTCGTTGCACCCTATCCTCTCAGACATCACGAATGTGTCGTTCTCTGAACACACATCGTAGGTTTTGCCTTTGACGTCGTAAGTTTCGTTCATATTTGTCCACCTTTTACCGTCGACTCGATATAGCTTTCCGTGAGCACAAACGAGCAATGCATCACCGGACATGGTCAATCCTGTGATGCGATAATTCTCTGGTGACCAGATTGTTTGAATTGCTTGAATTTCTCTCGGAGATTCAAGTTTACATCTCAGCTGGAAATGGTTTTCCATGCTGTGCGTCACTGAGGAATCCATAACTGACTGAAGAGATAACGCCTGTGGCAGTGGCACGGAAACAGACTCAGTGGACAGATGTGCAGTTCTTCTGTTGATGAGTGCATAACTGTCTAAGATTTCTACATCGTTGCCTTTTGAGAGCAGCACGGTTGCATATGAAAGATGACTTTTCACTTGAGATATCAGAGAGTCAACTCTTCCTAACTCATTTTTTTGTATCTTTATTTCTCTCGACATTAACGTTTCTACTTGATCTATTGCGTTCTCGGATGCCCGGGTAATGGAGCGGAACAGTTCTTCCCGTTTTCCTACGATAGATTCGATTAAAGAGTTTTTGTCAGCCTCTAAAGTAGAAATATTTTCGGACAATTCACCCGCTAAAGCTGATAACGCTTGACTTCTGTTTCGCAGGGTCTGGACTCCACTTTGTAGGCCTTTCAGTTTACCTTTTATTGCCTCTTGAAATGTAACCGCCTTGTGGTCAGCATGGCTCAGTGCTTTACAGTCACGACATATCAACTGCCGACAAGGGACACAAAAGTATCGCACAACTTCATCCTCGTGAGAGTGACACTTAATGCGCGTGATATGGCTTACTTTTCCTTCCAGGTTGGTTCTAGTTTCTCCATCTAATGTTATGACATGATGTGCTTTAGACAATCGGGCCTTCCTGTGAGCTTTTGTACATTCCTCGCACAGATATTCACAACATTCAACACACTTGGTCGCAGCGGTTGTTGCTGTGCAATCGTCCCTGCAAGGATCACATGACTGGCTCACCTGAACTTTGTTGTATTCATCCTGGAGTCTGACAATAAAAAAGCTGTGTGCGTATCCATCCACGCCATTTTCAGGCAGTGTTATTAGATTGCGGCATATCGGACAAAGGAAAGATCCTTTGTTTAATGTTTTATCGACATATATATGCAGACAGCTCCGACACACGGAGTGACCACAAGGAAGAAGTGTCGGCTTTTGGTAGTACTCCAAGCAAAGTGGGCACGTGACCAAGTCTGAAATACTCTTCCTTTCGATATTACCATCGTCCCCTCCGGTTGCCATCTTTTAAATTCTAGGAAAGAATAAGAAAGTTTTGATTATATTTAATGTGATATAAGAGGTTTACGTGAAAAGAATTCTGGAAGGCGTTCTTAAAACCCACACCCCCACCCAACACCTTCAGAATATATCGCTAAATAGTTTGGAAAAAGGTAATGTTTCATATTTCCTCATGGGGCAATGAGCACTTCGAGTAACTTTAGCTCAACGTAATGTTGTAAGTCTAGGCGGCAGCAACACGCGCAAAAATAGATAAATTTCCCTAGGCCCTTGGTACTTTTCAGAATAATTCTTTAGGTGTTTATCACCTTTTAGTATTCTTATCCGGTTCGAATGGCTAGTATGAATGGATCTTTAGCTTAAAATGCATACATTCAGTAAAGTAGATAGTTAATAATAGTTATTCCAAACTGGAGGGGGGAGGGGAGGGTTAGGGGGTTAGTCCATACCCAACGGAATTGGACCCGTCCATAAACATCCGTAAACAAAATAATTTGCATTCTTTTCAAGATTGGTTTCAGGTGGTGATGGTTTTTGTGCATCTCTAACATTCTCTCAAGAAACTGTAGAGAGGAAGTCCAGCAGAATATATTGGAGCGATATGCAAGAAGTGGAAAACTTGGCGACTAAAATGCAACCATAGGACTTCCCTCGGCACTTCACATTCAGACCCGAGCATACGATGGATTCTCCGACGAAGCCTTAGTATCTCTGCCGCGCTTTCATTGCAGCTGTTCATGTGGAGACTACGAAGTATCCACACGGCCCCTTGCACTAGCTGAATCGTAATTAGATACTCTAACTCGGAAGCTGTGATGACAGATCGGTTAAAAAAACAACTCATCTGATCGTAATAGATGAGCATCGAGGACGTCTGATGGAGCACACGCCTCAACATGGGGTAAACCTGGTTAATGCAATAATACCTAAAAAAAAACTAACCTGTAAAGCCTAACATGCCTATTACATAGCATGGATTAATGTAGTACATGGGGCTGCCATACAATGAACCTACTTATAATAGTGGTTTTGCGCTATTATATTACCAGAGTAAATGCAAATTGGAAACTGGTTAATCTTGTGCAAGAAAGCAGAATTGCCGTGTAAGACAGCATGAATGTGTGACAAGAATACAATACTATATTCGGCATGGGTAATACAATTGTGAGGCTAACATTTAAACGCGAATGAGCAACACTTTCAATTAGTGGGGTTAAAAAGTTTATGAGTTTCTTGACCTCAGTGTGGGGCACTCAGTTTGAGGAACTACAAACCTGTATTGTATTGAGCGAGCTGTGCTGCAAAGAATTCGATTCGCAAAATGCGTGTTCAATTCAAGAAAATGTTTTCAAAAATTGCTTTTTCCTGAAGAAATCTTTTGCTAACAAATATATGGTATGCGATGTAAAATGGATATTCCTTATTCATTTCAGTTGCGGACACAAAATTGAAATGGCAAATACATACATATCAAGTCTTATCAATCCCAAAGTACAAGTTTTCTTGACGAAAATCACTACATTTCCAATTTACGTGAACAATCGGATTGGGGGTTCTTAAAAGGACTCAATATAGTCATCAGAAGCCTTTTCAAACAATCAAGTTTCATTAGAGTTGAATATAACATCACATATTCCTAAACAACATTATCATGTATACATGTATTATGTACATACTTCAGTATCCATGTACATTTTATAAGAATATAGAAATGATTTAATAATGTGCAAAGTCAACACTAGAGTAGAGGCTCATGTCGAGGATCTGACCTGTGCTAGATTTGCTCCAGAGAGGGGCTTAATGTTTGTTATAGAGCCATAAAGTCCACAGAAGTCCAAGTAAAAACCTTAGTCTTATTAAGAAGTGGTTCCATCAGGTTAGGCAGCCAAGGACCCGGTCAGTGTTTATGATCTACACTGGTAGAAGACCTGCTAAGGCAAGCTAGATGTAAGATATAGGCCATGCACCACAGCTGCTCTCAGAATCTGCATGTGTCACCAATTCGCTTGCTTGAATTTCATATCTGGATAATCGAAATGCAGCTAACGTTGTTAAAAATGTATGTATAAAGGAATAAGTTCATGACATGCTAATGTTCAATGTTGAGAAGTATATAAAATGACTGTGAATAAATTTGTGATGTCAAAATACACTATACAAGTATTATCAATAAACTTAGCCCATTCAACGCTTCCTCTATGGAAACTTCTAGTGCCAGTTGTGCACTAATGTTTGTGAGAGGATCAGTTTGGTTTAGCTTTCTCCAGTGCATACCAAAATGTTGAATTGTTTTGATCATATCTAAAATACCGGAGCTTACTGTGTAGCTAATACATGTATATATGGAGCATCATGTAGTCACCCTTATAAGCTTAATGTGTATCTTATATTATTCTTAATTTCATCGAAAGCGAACTGAATTCATGGGTGAGATACGCATACCAGTACAAAGGGGTAATTCTACCGAAATTTTGTAAGATGCATTCAAAATCAAATCTTATAATCAACTACAGTCTGTTATAAAAGATAAAATATATTATTATTTCTTTGCTCTATACAAGAGAACCGTTCAAATCTGCGAGTAAGTGTGAATTTATCTTCTGAAAAAGTTGTGGGACAAAGATTTATCACAAATATTGGTAGAATTACCCAAAGACTCTAAGAGTGGAATTATCTCCATGACCAATGCAGACTGCATATTTCACATCCACAGAGCAGTGACTCATACTAATGCTGTATGCTAGACAACCGCTATGGTTGTGTGTAAAGGTACACTTCAATCACAATTATTGGGGATGAAAGTGGTGAAAAAGGAAAAAAAGAAAGAAAAGAAAAATAGAGACTCAGATGAGTCTTTGCTAATTTACCATGCAGTTTTTGTGAAGAAAATTACATAAACGAAAATTTGGATCGAAAAATCGGCCCAAAAATGGCTATTATGAACTTTTGTCTCCGTGTCGTCATTATGGCGGCCATCTGGGATTTGTATTTACACATTCTGGTAGAGTTTCACCCAAGTTGTGCATTTCAGCTTTATAGTCAGGCTTAACGAAAATATATTTAGCCCCCTTCTCCACCCAACCCCAGCCCCGAGGCTGCGGTTATACCCCAAGTCGCCCAGACCAGATCGGGTTGAAATCGTACCACATAAACCCCGTAAAAAAATCCCACTTTCTGTTTTTCTCCATTTTAAAGTGTATCTGTTGCACTTTTGTAAGTGTATATAATATTCAAGATAACGATGTGAAAAACAAAACGTAGTTTCTCCAAAAAATTTAACTACATCCATCTCAGAGGATTCAAAGGCAGCTTTCTATAGCGCACAGCCCCTTATGACGTCAGAGATGACGTTAACGACGTCATACTTCTAGCGTCCTGCACCGTCTGCGGGACGTCGGGGCATTGCAGAGAATGTATCAGTTTTGTAACAATGTTGCGTTGCGCACAAGTTCCGACATGCACAATTGTTAAAATTAAAGTCGTAAAACAAGAAACAAGTTATAAATTCTACAATTTGGAAGATTATCTTGGATATAATGTAAGATTGCAAAAGTACCACAGTTATACTTTAAGTGAATGATCATGGTGCCGATTAATGGTAAAGATTGGTAATGCATTGAACAGGGTAGTATATTACATGTATTCAATAGGAAGAGTGATAGTTCATTGTTCATTTTGAAAAAAATTAAACTGATGGTGTATTTTCTTGCTGATAAGATTCATGGGTAAACATTAGGAGTTCTTATCTATGGATTTAATTGTGTTTGTTCTGGAAAATACTTGAAATTATATATCTGTTGAGATTTCATTTGACTTGGTTAGCGCAGATGACTTGGTATATGCTATACAACGGAGGGCCAAGATACACCATCCATGGTTACACCAGAAGCCTCTTTGACAAACCCATTCTCAGTTAGCAATGTATTTTTAAATTGCCTTGTTGGTCAGTACAGTAGGAATTCTTTTTCACAATTTTGATACAAGCTGTGGCCAGTTTCTGTGAAGTGAGTTCAATCTGGAGACTTCTGCAGTTCAAATGTCATTACACCCAGTCTGCCTCATTCCTGGACAGCCTCTATATCTGTCACTCAGATCAGAGCAAGAGTCTAGCTCAGATATCAACATTTGTCGATCATTTGTTTCGAAACCTTAAGAGTTGAAATGGCAATTTAACCACGTTCTCTGTGGAGAATCTCAGAGGGGAGACGCCTGATCTAGTTTTTAAATCACTCATTGTTCCTTTGACCTCCAGGAGGATTTCCAGAACAGAGAAAACTACAGCATGCTCTGTCAAGTACATTATGCATTTACAAACTGACTTGAAATAAGTCAAGTATATGTTTTATATATCTATCTATATAGTGACGTTTTCCTTTGCATTTTTTTTTGCTATGGATTTTTATATATAATTTGTACGCGTATGCGCACGGAAGGTAAGAAAAGCATATTAGTAAAACGCATTTTATTGTAATATATATAACGTATATCTGAAATGCAACATTGAAGGTACTATCTACAAATAATATTAATATAGTCGTACTGTCTGTGGTGTACTTAATCGAAGTAATCCTCATTGTTATTTCACAGCTATTGTCACGTATCGAAATGTTTGTATTATATGTATAATTATATTATGTGGATAATAAAATTTATGTAAAAAAAAAATACATTAAGCATCTAAATATACGCAGGAGACAAGGTACCTGCTTAACAAGGAATGGTCAGTCATTATCTTCACAAGTCATTAAGCTCAGATGGTCAGCTACATTCCTAAACTATATCCACGCTCAGGAAACTATTACATGCAAAGTAAGGAAGGTCTCAGAATTATATAATTTAATCAATTGTCAGTCATTACATATCACCTGGCTGTGATATGTCACGTGTGTACATGATTAATTTGAATTTTCAGCATCAAAATAAGCAGAAAAATATCATTCTAGACCGCTAAGGAAATAAATTACAGCTCCAGTCGTATCCTAATCCTGTTTCGTGACTGAAGAACACCAATATGCAACTTCTCTCTGTGTTCAAATTGGGGAATTTTATGAAAACTGTTCCTTTACGAGACGTCAAAATCGTGCCCTTAGGGTAATGCTAACACCACCCAAAACGTTTCAGCCATGTGTCTACCCTACTAGATCACTACACAAAAATTGAGTGAAAATCGAACAAGCCTTTGGAATAATATCGTCTCAGATAGGTTCATAATTTTCAGGACTTCAGTGCCATCTAGTGATCAAATGAAAACATACAAACATAACCATTCAAATTCCCCAGGCCCAAGGAGATAGCAAACACAGTTTGAACCAAATAAACTTCAACGGCAATATGAACGTTTCAAATGGCGATGGCGGCCATAGCAAATTTTAGAATTCAGCGAGCACTGGATAGCAAATGAAATACATTACAACTCCAGCTATATCGTACTTATTAGTCCATGAGCCAGACCAGATATCGGTACCACCTGGGGTGGCAAACTCTCATTATGTTGTTTTGAAAGTCCTATATCCATAGATGGAAAAAAAAACTTTGAAAGCAAGCCGAGACTCACAGCTTAGTGGTAGTAATCACCTCTTAAAGACGGACACCCGAGTCCAATCTGAGGGACCAGATTTGGGGGTAGGGGAAATATAAAGTCGAATAACTTTTCAAGTAATGGTGATATAATGACATTTGGCCACTCGAAATTTTGGTAATCTGATCCTCTTTATGTTCGTATCTGTTATATGCTAATATGTCAATTATGTAGGTCACCAGAAGTCAAAAGGTCACGAAATCTGACCCCTGTCTAAAACGTGACCACCTGTAGGAAAACTAGCTGCAGATACCATACCAATGGAACTTTCTCAACCTAAATGAGTTCAAATGGAAGCCAAGAAGTACCCTATTCTATAAAAAGTCTAAACAAGTGGAGTTTATTATTATTTAGACTGTGGCACAGAACTGTTTTTGACCCAATTTCAAAAATGTTCTTTTTATTGC
>JAVTVY010037179.1:0-17259 GCA_036873755.1 Hanleya hanleyi | reverse complement strand
ATAAAGTCAGTTTTGAGTATTATCAATGAGTCGGTATAGCTAAGACATTGACAACGAGGTCAAATAGATCGCTTTATGGTCAGTATCTGCTAATATATGACGTAATTTCATTCGTAAAACTGATTGACAAAGTAACGTAAATTGTGAAGTGTAGAACCAGTAAGTTCTAGCAGAAATGGGCTCTGACTTGAGAGAATGATGTCAAATGCAACATGTTTCTGCCTATTGTCTGCTGATACACATAAGTATTGATTTTACGGAAGTGATTAATGCAATTCTAAAGGGATTATGAGTGCGGAAGAGGACGAGAACATCAATACCAGCGAAGCAAGGCCCTGGCTTGTGAGAATGAGGATAGAGGGACTGGTTCCGAAAGAGGATCATTCGAAATAGCTATGTGCCAAATTTCATGCTTGTAACCGAAAGTACACAATATAACTATGATGTACTGTTCGCGCATAGGGTTGTCGGACTCATTAAATAGTACATAGTCATTTATGTATTATAAAACCGTTTGCGCATAAAGTCAGTTTTGAGTATTATCAACGAGTCGGTATAGCTAAGACATTAAGTGCAAGTCCAGGGATTGGAGGGTCATTGTTTCGATTCCCACAGAGGGTTAAGTTATTCTTCCTTTCAAAACATATTTCCATATATGCGAATTGCTTGGGGGTAAAGTTAAACATCTTTATTCGGTGAAAGTTGCTGAGTTGTTCCGCTCACTTCTGAAACGTAATTGTTGCGTTTGTTTTTATGATGCATGATCTATAATTTGATACCAAGTATTATTCAATGTTAATCATAATGATAATGCGTTACTTGTTATGCTTCTTCGCCAATTTGTGTTTTATCTAGATTGGGTAGATAAAATGATTACTAGAAGTAGTGAACTTATTTTTCTACTTTCTAAGACAGTCGCCTGGGACTGTATGCAAATTAGCTAAACCACCGACAAGGTTGCGGCTCATCTTCTTTGGTATATAAGAAATCCAAGGATCTTAAATTGTGTATACATCTGTATACTGTTCAATGAAAATGGTAATATCTGAAGACAGTGACTGATGTGACGACCGACAGCTTTAAAGCGACTGACGTAAGAGAATTGAAGTCTGAACGGAAATCAACGAAGCAATAATTCATTCTACCGAATATAGTTGCAAATGAATTCAAACGCGCTTGAAGACAGTGGTTTCATGTGAGATCGGAGGTTGAAAAGAAAAGTGTGGCAGAGATCACACTCTCTTAGCGCATGCGCATTTCAAAAAGTCACAAGAAGAACAACAACAACGCGAGCCTCCCGTAGACCTGCGTGCCGCAGGTAAAAAAGCTCAACACTAGAGGACGGGAGTCTGTATACAGACATGATCGGCCATTCCACTTTTTTCACAGTTACATCTACGAAAAAACTTTCGGCAGTTGTTAATTCTAGATGACAAAGTCGTCTAGTTCCCATATGTAATTAGTCCCCCACCTCTACAATTTTCTCCAATCAGGAATTAGGCTGATTAAGTTTGTGAACAATTTTTATTATATCTCAAGGCAAATTGAAAAAACCAAACGTGTAATCCAGTTATATGATTGGGAGGTGATTGGAGCTGGAGCATGAAACTTCGGAGCTTGAACTTGAAATTTCGGAGCTGGGAACTTTGGTACTTTGAAACTTGTTTTAGGTTTTAGGTTGTCCCGTATGGAATGCAGGATTCTATCACGGAAAGAACTCGGTCACAATTTTCGGCAGCCGATCCAGTTTTATCATGGTTTAAATTAAACGGCCGAATATAGACAGCTCTAGCTACGGAAACAAAGCACGTCCGACATATATTCACCCTATACAATCTTTCTTATAGTAAACAATAACTTCTGATCAAAACAAGTTCTTCAAAATTACATTTTAAAAGTGTTATGCAACTGTATACGTTTGTGAAGCCTATCCAGTGCATATATCCCAAGCATTGGTGATAAAATAGTGAAAGTTCTTGAAACTCCTTGTTATAGATCTTGCCAATGATGACATTAGAACTGCTCATCAAAGAAATAAATGTGTACAGTAGCGGACTGTCCCAAAATCTTTCCGATTTCTGCGCTTCAATGAGAAATGGAAATATTAAAACGGAAATGCTATTCGTCTTATATTTCCTGAATGGAACATCTCTGATAAAATCTATCATCAAGTATGATACTGTGGGACCGTTCTGTCACGGCTGCTTGATAAGACACATAGCAGGTCTGTATTGCGCAAACAAATACTTTCTAACAATTTGGCATTTCAAATCTGTTTGTACTGATCTTCCAATTTTAGCTCGACTGCTTCCATTAACTAATTAACGCACACACCGCTCTGGTTAATTCTGATGTGATTCAGGCCACAAAATTCCAAAATCTTACCAATCGAACATAAGCAGTTACTAGAAAAAAACCGTTTAGATTTCCTTAACAAAAAAGTACATTGCGTTTGTCAAAAGTATCTGTTATCAGATAGTTACAATATTTGATCATGAGTAATTTAACCTTGATTATTAAACGACATCGGTGAAATTCTCCATATGTAGCAGGTTGTAGATCCTATAACAAGATTAAGTATAAATTTAGAACACAATTTATAATAATTCTAAATTTTCTCACCCTAAACCTGACTGCCACAGAAGCACTCAGGGAACACACTTGTAAAACAATACGGTCAAGTTATTGGATAGATGATCCGCAGTGCCCGGTACTGAAATCTAACTTAAGCCTACCTGGCCTGGGCGGGGGGGGGGGGGCATTATGGCTCCCCCTCCCCCAAACTTTCTGGGCTATCTTCCGAACGACAAAAAATGGAGAGCTGAAACTCCGTGACTTTATAGTTTATCGTATTGGAGTCATTTTGAGCCTATTAGCATAACCCCCCGAGCAGAGGATCATGGGCAAATTCAAGATGGCGGCCACGTGGGGTACCAGAAGAGTGATGTTTTTGTTATATTTCTTCAAAATTTCTGCTTTTCCACGATTAAAAGTGGGCAAAATCTATTTTATTTCACATCACATTAATATTTGCTAATTTTTCATGCAGTTTTTGCGAAGTAATTGCAAAAATAAAAAAATCGGAAAATCTGACCGAAAATTCGACCAAAAAATGCCGTTTTTGCAAATGACGTTAAGGCGGCCATCTTGGATTGTTTTTACATTTTCTGGTAGAGCTTGACCCAAGGGTATAGTGTTATACGTTTTAGCCCCCTAGCTCAAGGGGTAAGAAAAATATTTTAGGGGGGGGGGCAATTTCGCCCCCCCCCCCCAGGCCTGGACAGGTCCCAAAAAGCCCAGGCCAGATAGGGTTAAGGGTACTAGCATGTGTTTCCTCAGAATGTTACAATGAGAAAAATATGGAAATATTAAGGAATAATACAAAAGGATGTGTGTTTAATGTTGATTGCACGTTTAACGTGATTGAAAATTCCTATGTTCCTTGATACTTGCTTAATATGTGAAATCCAGTTTAATTTGTTATTAAACTTACACCCAGGAACAGGAAGTACACAACCATTTCAATTTCATGGTCACATGTTTTTAGTGGTGGCAGAGCAGCAGTCTGTCGTTTTCCATGAGCTACATTTGGTTTAATTACCCTATATTTGAATTAATTTGTGTTGAGTGATAGTCTACTAGAACCAAATATTTCGTTTGGTTTTTTCATAACGATAGCAATTTGGGATCTCGTGATGAATATATCGTATTTGCTTTGTCAGCAAATAATATTTTATCAGTATTGTTGATATAGATCAGAAAGAAAATCGGCCCAAGAACTGATCCTTGAGAAACACCACAAAATATGGTCTATATATTAGTGTTACTTCAGTCTTGGATGGAAGAGAAATATTTTCATTTTGAGGTCGAAGGTCAACTCGTCAGGGTAACCCAAGTCCCAAAAATGTAGCTAGTATTAAATGTGGTCAATATTCGGCGTATATTGAAGAAGCATTGTCTCTTGCTATTATTAGATGAGCGTTCGTTTATGTTATCAATCCTGTTATTAACATCGGTCTCCCTTCTCCCTATATTAAAAGCAAAACCTGCACATACTTCCGGTTTGATTACATCACCATGGCATAGTGCTTGATCAGTGATGAACAAAGTTGACACTACTATGGCAATATTGTGGGCCTGACTTCATCAAACATGACGATTGACACGTCAGAAACCCGATTGCGAAACAAATCCTTCGTTAGCACCCAATTGTTGCAATCGGAACAGAAACCCTAGCAAGTCGAAAGTTTTTTTCTTGTTGCTGGTATAAAAAAACTTTAAAACACATCTATTGTTCATATAGCAAAAAACCTCAAAGAAACAAAGGACCCATCGTTCTGCACTTTTTTATTCTCATAACACAAGATACATTATTTTCATTCAGTTGTTCCCATTCTATTGTTTTTATTATATTGTTCTCATAGAAAAATACCCATAGTTCTGACGATAAAAGGCTCCTCGTTTTCTTGCTGAATCTGCTCCTTTACCGTACTAGCTTCAAATAGAACTGGGCCAGTTACCATTCGGATTGAGTGATTAAGAAGAACTGAATGACTGGGAGACTAGAATAATTCAGTTTTCATGAATTGAGTTTATATTGGGCACACCAAGCTCCAATGTCACAAGATTGGAAGGAATGGGTCGTTCTTACCAAACTGACAATGTATATAAACATCTTCGTTCAACAATGTCTTTGTTTTCTCATTCCTATTTGATAAGCTGTCTCCGAGCCATTCGGTGATGTGTACTACTTTGGAGAGGATCGCGCCAGTAAAAGATTTGAAAATGACCCTCCCATTGAAAACTCGACCTATACCAGTGTGAAGAAATCGCTGAAGAATGACTATAATGGTGAGAAATTTGGGAAAATTTTAACAGCGGCCTTAACATGTCCATGAGCCAGACCAGATATCGGTACCACCTGGGGTGGCAAATTCTCATTATGTTTTTTTGGAAGCCCTATATCCACATATGAAAAAAAACTTTGAAAGCAATCCAGGACTCACAGCTTAATGGTAGTAATCACCTCTTAACGATGGACACCCGAGTCCAATCTGAGGGACCAGATTTGGGGGTAGGGGAAATATAAAGTTGAATAACTTTGCAAGTAATGGTGATATAGTGACATTTGGCCACTCGAAATGTTGGTAATTTGATCCTCTATATGGTGGTATCTGTTATATGCTAATTTGTCAATTATGTAGGTCACCAGAGGTCAAAAGGTCACGAAATCTGAATCCTGACTAAAATGTGATCACCTGTAGGAAAACACGCTGCAGATACCATACCAATGGGATTTTCTCAACGGAAATGGGTTCAAATGGAAGCCAAGAAGTACCCAAGTCTATAATAAGTCGAAACAAGTGGAGTTTATTATTATTTAGACGGTGGCACAGAACTGTTTTTGACGTATTTTCAAAAATGGTCTTTTTATTGCGCTAAAACCAGGCAAAATTGTATGAAGTGGGACAGCTTGAAATTAGTTGCATATTTTGAGAAATAACTACTCCAAATGCTAATGGCCATGTCTTAGGTCTATTCAGTGATTAGTTAAGCTACATTTCGAGGTAATTAGGTCACCAGAGGTCAAGGGCAAAGATTGTCAATTATTAATTTTCTACATTTTTACTTGGGACTTTCATATTACAATGTATTTACATTGCAACAAGTTTCAAGTATAGAGCATCAGAGCCATAGCTGGTGTACCCTGTACCGTATAGCCCGTAGGGCATAGGGTACACCAGGATGCGAGTGCACCAGGTATGGGTGTCCGCAGGGGTTCGAAGGTCAATCGTCCTCCAAATCCCCTTTATCGCTCGTTTAGGCGCTGAGACGGGCGTTATGGCGTAAAGATAGGGCGTTAAGGCGTTGAGACGGGCGTTAAGGCGTAATGACGGGCGCTGACGGCGTCACTGCATTTCGATGTATTGGTGGCAATTCCATGAAAATCAGACCTGAGCTAGTTCACCAGGGCGTTGAAGCGTTAAGCAAAGCGTTGATGGGCGTTACTGTCTATCAATGCAAGCGTATTCCCAAATCCCCTGGGGTGGCAAATTCTCGTTATGTTTGTTGGAAGTCCTATATCCATAGATGCAAAAAAAAACTTGGAAAGCAATCCGGGACTCACAGGTTAAAGGTAGTAAACACCTCTTAAAGATGGACACCGGAGTCCTATCTGAGAGACCAGATTTTGGGGTAGGGGAAATATAAAGTTGAATAACTTTGCAAGTGATGGTGATATAGTGACATTTGGCCACTCGAAATTTTGGTAATCTGATCCTCTATATATTGGTATCTGCTATATGTAATATGCCAATTATGTAGGTCACCATACCAATGGGACTTTCTTAACCTAAATGGGTTGAAATGGAAGCCGAGAAGTACCCAAGTCTATAATAAGTCTAAACAAGTGGAGTTTATTATTACTGAGACTGTGGCACAGAACTGTTTTTGACGCATTTTCAAAAATGGTCTTTTTATTGCGCTAAAAACAGGCAAGATTGTATGAAGTTGGACAGCCTGAAATTAGTTGCATATTTTGACAAACAACTGCTCCAAATGCTAATGGTCATGTCTTAGGTCTATTCAGGGATTAGTTAAGCTACATTTCGAGGTTATTAGGTCACCAGAGGTCAAGGTCAAAGATTCTCAATTATTAATTTTCTACATTTTTACTTGGGACTTTCATATTACAAGGTATTTACATTGCAACCAGTTTCAAGTATAGAGCATCAGAGCCATCGTGCCCGTAGGGCATAGGGTACACCAGGATGTATGATGGCCGAGAGGGGCCATCGCGTCTTTCATTTCTAATTGAACGCGATGGAGCGATGGAGCTATGCGATGGAACGATGGAGCTATGCGATGCGCGATGGAGCTATGCGATGGAGCGATGGAGCTATGCGATGAAAAGTCGCGCTATGCGATGCGCGATGAGGCTATGCGATGGAGCTATGCGATGGAGCTATGCGATGCGCGATGGAGCTATGCGATGAAGCGATGGAGCTATGCGATGGAGCGATGGAGCTATGCGATGAAGCGATGGAGCTATGCGATGCGCGATGGAGCTATGCGATGGAGCGATGGAGCTATGCGATGGAGCTATGCGATGGAGCGATGGAGCGATGGAGCTATGCGATGGGCTATGCGATGGAGCTATGCGATGGGGCTATGCGATGGAGCTATGCGATGGAGCTATGCGATGGGGCTATGCGATGGAGCTATGCGATGAAAAGTCATTGCGCAAAGTAAGAAGCAAACAATACAATATCTTTGAGCGTGACAAGAGTAATCCATGTCAGTGAAGGATTTTATCGGGGAATATTTGGCTAACACAGTAGAATAATCACCTGCTGGGCTCTTTTTTCGATTTATCGCATATTAAATTGGACCGGTTTCGCTGGTAAAAACCGAAATTTCTCGAAAACCGTACATCATAGAATGGCGAGATTTGGACATAATTGGGATGGCATAGTGTGTTCGGTAAGTTTAACGATATTTCTTCGGTTTTGGGGCTCTAGTGAGAAAACTAAGAAAAAACGAGAAAAATGAGAGACGCGTTTCTAGATGGAGCTGTCGATTTTCACGCAGTTATATTTGATACTTTTCTTGAAATTGACATTTGAAAATGATCGGTAGAATTTACGAAGAGCAAAGTTCAAATATGAATGATAGACTTAATTATATTCAAAGTTTAAACGTATGAACATGTCTAGAATTCTTATAAAAACAGGCTTTCTAAAAATATATAGTTTTATATACATAATCTATAAAGCAAAGGCGAGAATGAGAGAAATGTCATTGAGCGAGTGTTGATCAGTACAGGTGGATAGCTTAACTTACAGTTTTGGAACAATAATTCTGCCATATTATATCAAGGCGAGAAAACGTTATAATCAGCCTGTTGTGTGAAGATGGGTAGAACGAGGTTGTTTAATGGGGAGCGGTTATGGGAGGATGGAATAAATTTTGTTCGGAAAAATTACATGAAAATCTCTGGTGCGTGAGCCGCACGAGCGGAGTATAGGCGACTTTTACGTATAAGCTTACGACCTTGACACATTTTAACGTACACAATACTGTTATTCTAAATAATGCCCCGAGAATAAAATCCGTATAGTTCTTAAGCCCCGCAGAAGTTTGCGGTACAGCCTTCTCCTTTTCACAAATACTGTCCACCATCTTCCCTGAGGGAAGTCGATGAACTTGTGATATAGCCGACATGCCTTCGGTGAGATACCTGCCCACCTACACACTTTTAACGTTGTTTTTTTTCTAAAGATATTCTGTCAATCTGTTACGTGAACACCTGGTACCGGTATGCAATACCCTGAAAATTGCCCATTTGTCATATACTATTCAATGCAAACATATAGTTCATTCTGTTCGTTGCAAGGAAATGGCGAAAACATCTTGGAACTTTTTGACCTGTGATTAAAAAATACAAAGGATGGCAAACGTCGACTTGATTGGCTAGCGTTGATGGCGGCGTGCAGATCACATAATTTTGTTTACACGGCTGATGAGCATACTCAAGCCTAAAATCGAGAAGTACGTTATAAAGCTCCCATGTATGTTTACTAACTCAGTGAATTTGGAATTGTCGAAGCAATGGAGCGGAACTGGTCGCCAGCAAATTCACGAGATAAGCACATTACACTGCAGAAAAAATTACCAGCCTATTCCGGTGTCACACTGGTGAAAGAAGATGTCATGTTTACATGCGAAAAAACCCTCTTGCTGTCCCGTCTTTGAAGCGAAAAATATATTTCTCCATATCAACATAGAAAGCTGTGTTTCATGCGTAGTAAATAGCTTACACGCTTAAAACTAGAGTGTTGAAACTTACTCGTAAAGTGTTGAAATGACTCTTTAAGTGTGTCCACAGGGACTGCTCGTTTAAGTGTTGTCCCTGTGGACACACTTGAAGGGTTATTTCAACTCTTTACGAGTAAGTTTCAATGCTTTAGTTTTAAGCGTGTAGTTTTATACCATAAAAGCTCGTATTCAAAAGTGACGTAAAACCGCATCGGTGAACGTTTGAAATTGAAGTTTGGTTGTTTTAATATCTTCTGCATACATTTGAACACCTCCAACCGAAATCTAATGCAATGTTCTTATCTACCGTGATCACATATTGAAATTTTCATGTTTAAAATAATTGTTAATTTCTCTGTTCACTTTGGCGATGGTGTTTTCGCATTGTAAGACTGTTTTTCAACGAACATGCGCAATGACTTTTCATAGCATAGCTCCATCGCATAGCCCCATCGCATAGCTCCATCGCTCCATCGCATAGCTCCATCGCTCCATCGTTCCATCGCATAGCCCCATCGCATAGCTCCATCGCTCCATCGCTTCATCGCATAGCTCCATCGCATAGCTCCATCGCTCCATCGCATAGCTCCATCGCGCATCGCATAGCTCCATCGCTTCATCGCATAGCTCCATCGCTCCATCGCATAGCTCCATCGCGCATCGCATAGCTCCATCGCATAGCCTCATCGCGCATCGCATAGCTCCATCGCGCATCGCATAGCTCCATCGCTCCATCGCATAGCTCCATCGCGCATCGCATAGCTCCATCGTTCCATCGCATAGCTCCATCGCTCCATCGCGTTCAATTAGAAATGAAAGACGCGATGGCCCCTCTCGGCCATCATAAGGATGCGAGTGCACCAGGTATGGGTGTCCGCAGGGGTCAAAGGTCAATCGTCCTCAAAATCCCCTTTATCGCTCGTTAAGGCGCTGAGACGGGCGTTAAGGCGTAAAGATAGGGCGTTGAGACGGGCGTTAAGGCGTAACGACGGGCGTTGACGGCGTCACTACATTTCGATGTATCGGTGGCAATTCCATGAAAATCAGAACTTCTGAGCTAGTTCACCAGGTCGTTGAAGCGTTAAGCTAAGCTTTGATGGGCGTTACTGTCTATAAATGCAAGCGTATTCCCAAAACACGCACAGTCGACGTTCAAGCGTCAACATGGCTTATACTTGCTCTAAGTGCGAACGATACGATTTGATGCGACACGAGAGAAATATACATGGGATTGAAGACTCCGAGGCACATGAACCCGATACAGAGATACAGTCCATCGAGTGATACCGAAACAGAGATTGCTGAGAGTCTATCCACTGATACCGAAACAGAGATTGCTGAGAGTTTATCTAGTGATACGAAGAGCTTGACCTCAGATAGTCAGCGTACGTCCGAGGAAAGTGAGGCAGAACCTACCTTTTGGGATCGTATTGTGAGAGCAGCTATCAATACTCACGCTGCAGCAATCGAGGACGCCGGAAAGGATAACTTACAACAGCCAAATGCGCCTCGTCATCAGGAAAACAGCCATGGCGATCTATGAACAGTATACCTTACTATCGCTTGAAATGAAAGGCGACCCCACGCACAGGTCCATCATGAAAACCAAGCGTCACTTGGAAGAGGATATGGGGCTACCACCCACCGAGGCCCTGGAAAATGCGATCAGGATGCGCAATCAACTCTTTCAGGACATGCTGCCTCAGTGGTATCCTGAACTGCCCGACGATGGGCTGATGGGGCCAAAATGGTCCAAATGAACTCCCAGAGTGAGTGAATGAGTGAGTGAATGAGGCATGTCCAACGCCCGTCTCAACGCATGGACGCACTAACGATGGTGAGTGAGTGAGTGAGTTTACGAGTAGTAGCCAAAGTGGATATTTTGGGGGTTTGAAGGAAGGTGTTTGGGGTAGAAATGGATCATTCTGGGTCCGAATGCGTTGTTTGAAGTGGCATCTTGTAGCAACACCCGCCAACGCCAAGCTCAACGCCCTGGTGAATTAGCCCAAAAGCTCTGATTTTCATGGAATTGTCACTAATTCATTGGAAAAGCAGTGACGCCCGTCAACGCCCTTCATTACGCCTTAACAACAACAACAACAAGGATGATAGATGTGAGAACAACAACAACAACAGCCGCGTTGGACATGTTTACAATTCAAGAAGACTCTTGTCCGATCAGAGGCCGCCATTTGGCGCTGCATATTGTAATGAATCCACTCTAAATAATTCGCCACGGCTTATTGGCTCCAGGTGTAGGTGTAATAATGAAGAATCCACTCGTAATCGGACTTCACCAGCGGGAAGGTACATATTCTGCCATGTTCGATGGGGCGGGTATCAGTAAAAGTATCACATCCAACTTACACACCATACGGAATCACCCCAGATTAACAGGCATTCGGTCCTGTATCAGCATTAACTGATCTGCTTCAACCTTCCCTTATGAATGAACCAAGAAAATCCGTATTAAAGTATATGATGTTTATTCATAATCCCAAATGATCTGGCGAATATATTGAACACGATCTAAATGCAAGCTCACTAACTTGCATTCATAGAGGACGTAGTGGGAGCCAGCTGCATGCATTAGCATAGGTATGATGGTAACCACAGTGTATCCATATAATTGCTGCCCATTCTCATATAAACCTCAATTTACTCAATGGTAATATATTGGGTTTATATACTACTTCAATAATACGATACTGTTATAACCCAGTAATCCCAGGGTTGTTCTACCAATAGATGCTTACCCTACTAATGCTGAGCGTGAACTGGCCCCCATTGCTCCAGTGTCATATTTATAGGCTTTGCCTGAAGCACCACGTGACTACATTAACCAATCAGAATACAGCAAAGTTGCTAGGGCACTATTTTTCGGCAAGAGAAAATCGCTAATAATTAGCTTAATCAATAGTACAAATGTGAGCTCACCTTGAGCTTACCAATTAATTTAGGCAAGGTAACTATATATACAAAAATATCACATAAAATATCTGGTAAAAGTATGAAGCTCACAACCAAACACTCGTAGATCCATGTTGAGAGATAGGTTTGTGACAAGTCCACATTCAACATCAACTTCTGCAACAATTATACAGTTTTATCAGGAGCTATAAGTGAGCTTCGCCATTATTAGGTTTATTCCAACTAGAAATATGCTGGTACGGGGGCAACTATTTCAAAAAGGGAGTAAGCTCACGACTTCTTGCCAGCGATAAAGCGAAATCTACAACAACATGGCGGCATGTTCAAACATGCTCGCTAGACGAGCCTAAAACTAGAGAAATAACCACAATTACACATAACTTGAATGAGCTCAACATTTATATAGACTCCTAAATAGTCGTAGAATTGGGCCTGGTAATTAATATTACTCACCAGGTTAATTTAATAAGGAGAACAGTGCCCAAATGTTACGTTTCTCTAGCAGACGAAATTTTAGGCAGCGCATGAAGACATACTATACAGCAGTAATGTGGCGCTAAAGAGTTCGCCCGAAAACATTTTCTATAAAATCCAATCACTTCCCGAAAGTAGCCAAACTTCTAAGTCATGCTTGTCTATCAATGAAGAACACTAGAAAATGGCATGAACATTCTAGAAAATGTATAACTCGTACTACAGCAGGTTCTTGTAAACAACAACAAATGGTCACATGACCAACATTGAACGAAATAGGCCAGACATGGGCGAGACGAAGCCAGAACATGCCATAGAAAACGTAGGTTTATGAAGTAATTCCAGTCTATAAATGTTCAAATGGGTTGTCAGATACACCAATATATAATTTGACACCAGATAGTAAAGTCACAAATGATGTAAGAATGCAGAATATCTAGAACGAGAGTGAAAATCATGAGGAGGATGCAACAACAACATCACAATGTCACACCAGTTCATTACATCCTCCCCTTCTTAATTTCTAAAATTCTCCTGAATTTGTTATCTAAGAATAACACACGCGAGGTAAGTCCATATTGTACAAGGCAAGTCTACTATGCGGGAAGCACCGATCCACAAAATCGCAGTAAGTCCATGCATCACAAGATAAATTGGTGATGCACAGGTAATTCTCACAGTTCTTAAGGCACATGATAGTCCCAGGGAATTAAGGTAAGTCCACAAGATGCAAGGTAAGTCCAGAAGATGAAAATGTACACAGTCCAGAACGCACAAGGTAGTCCCAGGGAATTAAGGTAAGTCCACAAGCTGCAAGGTAAGTTGAGATTTGTGAGACACAATTCAAGTCCAACAGATGATAACATTCAGTTCAGGGCTCCAGCCGCAGGGGGATGTTATTTTTGTCCAACAGATGACAGAGATGATCAAGAGAGGTGTCCCTGCAACTGGTAGCAGCCTCCAACATGTCCACAACTGCGGTTTCAACTTGACCCACTGACCCGAGGGCTATCTTTACCAGGAATTTATATATGTAGATCCGCATTTTCCTTAGGTAGCCAAGGATGTCGTCGCCAGGTTTTGTTTTCCTGGGTTCATCTGTACCTGGTAATAAGAGCATGTTGTACCGATCCAACTGATTGTGGTGGTTCAGACTTGGACCACTAGCTGTGTCCGCGTTATCCAGACTCACAGTGACATAGCTCCAGTAGCTTGACCTCTGCCTTGCATCCATTTCCTTCCATGATGTTGGAGGCCACTTAATCATCTGCATTCCTACCGGTATTTGCACTACCTCATCTCCATCCCAGGCACGTCTTGCAGGTGGGAAGAGGGGCATACATCCATGAGACAGTAGCCTCAATGCTCTGGCTTGCAAGCTGCTGGGTGTAACCGCTGCTCCAGATGGCTGAGGTACGGTTGTGGAAGGTGAAGCATGGGAAGCAGTAGCGCCTTGTTGAACTAGTGGCGGAGTCTCCACCATCCGGGTTGTTAAATCAAATGCAGTGGAAGTATCGGGTGTATGGCATGCAGCAGGATCAGATTTACCCACTGGTGAAACCCCAGAGGTTGATAAGTCGAGCACTGCATCCAGTTCAGCATTGATGACGTCTGGCAGGAAATCAGGCAGGCCTGATGAGCATTCAACAATTCTGGCAGGGCTGATAGCCTCCGTTTGCAAAACATCCAGGTATGAGCCTACTTCGGATTGTGTGTCATGAGTGCCTGATGTTGCCTCCACGTTAATTTCATCACACCTGACTGACCCAACTGGTGACCTGACTTGCATGTTGGCTGGGTATGGGGGATCTGATGACATCCTGGTTATCTTCGTAATCAGTTCCTCATTTAACATAAGTGCCTCTGCTACAAGTCGACGTTCGTGACGTTTATGAGTTATCTCAGTTCCCCTGCAATGAAATTGAGGCACAAACCGAGTCACTGGAAGGGCAGACATCTTCCTTGTTACAGACTGTAAGGCCCTTGGATTTGCAAGGAGACTACCAATCTCAACCTCAACCCATGTTGCTGGTGAATCTTCTACCCGGAACCACATCTTGGAAATCGATGGATCAATTTTAGCATCCACCAGGGTCAGCTTTGACACCATATGCGGCTCCCTGATGTCGTACTCCACATTGGTACGCTGTCGCTTGGCTGGTGGTGTTTGAGGCCTAACTCTCTCCAGGGGGGATTGCATATCATAATCCCGGGCCCGTATCAAATTCCAACCTTTGAACCATTCCTCCTTTGACTTTGAGGGATTGGTGCATCTTGACAACCAATTGCGCATCATCCCCCGTGCCCTGGTAGAGATATCCGATGCCCACGTCGGGGGATTGGTGATTTTCATATAATCCTCTGGATTTACAGTGAGCCAGAACCCATTGATCTCGGTCCAAAACCCTGCTGGAAGATCCCTCCCTTCTGCCGGGTGTAACTTCTGTGCATGTAACCTCACATCAACTGTCTTCCGAAAGGTGTTCTGTTCGACACAGTATGGGCATACCACACGTAGGCGATTGTGGGTTGCGCCGACCAGGTGATTCCTGAGCTCCTTCTTGTTTTTCAGCAACAACGGACACAACCAGCACTGTGACATCTTTCTGTAAAAACAATAGAATCCATAAGACATCTGGCATCTTTTCATCTATGTCAAACCAAGCAACAGAAATGAATGACAAATGGCTTCCTCTCTTTCATCTCAATGCCGTGATATACTGCAGGAAAACCAGGTAAGTGTAATCATGTTATACTAGGAGTCCCCCCCAGCATACCATCATCCAGAGTTTGCTTGAACTTGCAGCCCCAGACTGCCTCCCCAAAGGACAACCCTTTTTCACCTACAATTCTTAACCATGGTAGACCAAGCTTATAGGGTGATCAGTCCCAAACCCACTGCTACCAAAATAACTCCGGAGTTCCATTTTTAATTCCAGAGAGGTATCCCACCCCTCTTATCTAGATTTGTAGGTGTTCATCCTTGTAGTCCAATAGTTTCTCTGAATCTCAATGATTTACATTTAACCTAGTTTGTTCAAAATCTCTGCAGAAGGGCCTTTCGCCGCTAACCATTAGCTGGCTTCATGGTTACAAACCAGCTTGGTGGCCTTTTACCCCTGTATGGCATAAGCCTATCAATGTGGAAGGCCTTCGCTTGTTGCTTGGGTGACTTCTTAACCAGGTAAGTAATGTCATCAATTTTCCTAAGAATGATGTAAGGCCCCTTCCATTTGGAGGTGAGTTTATGGCACACCCCAACTTTACGAGCTGGGTCGTATAGCCAAACTGGTTGACCTGACTCGAGCTTTCGCTTTTTAGCCCGTAAGTCATAGTGCCGCTTTTGGTATTCCGCATTTTTCTTCATTGCCTTGCGTGCTACCTGATGCGCTTTATACAATGCCTCCTGCAAGTCCAAAACATAAGTGTTCTCACTGATTGCGCCACCAGTACTGTCATGTGGTTGACTTGTGAATGCTTGCATCGGAAGTGTTACCTCCCGTCCGAAAACCATCATATTTGGAGACAGATTTGTGCTTGAATGTTTTGACGCCCTGTAAGCCATCATGACCTGGGACAGGAACTCATCCCATCTCCTTTGCTCCTTTTCACAGTACATAGTCAACATAGAACCTAGTGTCCTGTTGAAGCGTTCTGCATTGCCATTTGCCTGTGGCCGCATGCTAGTAGTCCGAGTTTTATCTATTTGTAGGAGGTCGCTTAGAGCCTTGAACAGGTGAGACTCAAAGTTACTGCCTTGATCAGAATGAATCTGTAAGGGTGTTCCAAATCGGCATATGAATTCATCCACCAATGCCCGTGCCACAGTCCTTGCTTCCTGATCAGGCAAGGGTATGGCTTCTGTCCACTTGGTAAAACAGTCAGTAATGACCAACAGGAACTTATTTCCTTTCCTGGTCAAGGGGAGAGGACCGAGTATATCAAGAGCCAACTTCTCCATTGATGCTCCTACCTGGCACTGACCTAGTGGAGCCCTTCCTTGATCTCTGGGTGTTTTCTTAGCAGTGCACAAATCACATTGCTGGCAGTACCTGTCCACGCCTGCTCTCATAGCAGGCCAATAAAATGCCTGTTGAATCTTACTGAGTGTTTTACTAGCTCCTAAATGTCCAGCTGTTGGAATATCATGATGCAACCGCAGCACATCTTGTTTGCAACCCTCAGGAACAACTAACTGGTAAGTACTGTTCTTCTCGTCAGTGACAAATTCTCTGTATAACATCCCTCCAAGGAGATGCAGTCTGTCCCAGTGCCGCCAAATCGTTTTCAATGACGATGATAGGTGTGATATTGCTGACCACTCTGGTCTACAGTTGGAGTCTTCAAGAGCAATGATGATGGGCCCTATGCTAGGATCCTCCAGCTGCTGCTGTCTGATTGCCTCAGGACTCCAAGAATCAAGAACAAGCTGGTGATCTTTCAAATCATTAGTTGACTTTGGACTACTTCTTGTCGTCACCCGTACTGTCTCAAAGTCATAATCCGAATCACTTTCACCGAGGGCACTCACATTATTTGCTGCTTCACCCACTGTGTCTGCTTCCTCTTGAGCTTCATTACTCGCAGTTTCATGTCGAGCACAGACTTTGCATGGCCGCCTCGATAATGCATCAGCATTCGCGTGACTCCTCCCTGCTCTATGTTTCACTTCAATGTCATATGTTTCCATCCCCTGTAGCCACCGAGCGACTTGCCCAGTAGGGTTGTGCAGACTTTTCATCCAACTTACAGCTGCATTGTCCGTTGTGCAGACTTTTCATCCAACTTACAGCTGCATTGTCCGTACGCAGCAGAACTTTCTGTCCATATAAGTAAGGGTGGAAATGTTTTAGAGCAGTGACTGCAGCTAAGAGTTCTTTCCGTGT
Organism: Hanleya hanleyi; assembly: GCA_036873755.1. Classification (NCBI taxonomy): domain Eukaryota; kingdom Metazoa; phylum Mollusca; class Polyplacophora; order Lepidopleurida; family Hanleyidae; genus Hanleya; species Hanleya hanleyi. The sequence goes on along the minus strand of JAVTVY010037179.1, from coordinate 151 downwards.
TGTGCAGTAGGATCGTTCATGTTTATTGATCGTTTTGCTCATATATGCTATTACTCTTTGTTTGCCTTCTTGTTCCTGGGATAGCACTGCTCCGACAGCAGTGTCACTGGCATCAGTGTCCAGGATGAATGGATGTCCTGGGAGCGGATAT
>JAVTVY010037178.1:0-17516 GCA_036873755.1 Hanleya hanleyi | reverse complement strand
AAATCAGAACTTGCTGATAACAATGCCCTAATGCACGTTTATGCCAAAAACCAAGGTTCTAATGTCAACGGTTCTCCTTATTTTGCCGACGAAAGGATTTGGATGGACTGACTGACTGACTGACTCATTACCGGACAATTTGCGATCTGTAGCCTACTTCGTAGGAATTTATAAGGAAGATATATAATAAATGTGTCTAAAAAAACTTTAACAAAAAAAACCTGTGCAGCAGGGTGACATTTCTGTTAGAAAACACAAGTACATTTCACTCAGGTTTTATTTCACTTCCGCCTCAGTTCTCACAAAGCTTGGGCACAGGGCTTTGACACAATCTGTTCTTTGATACCTTCGGGAACATTTAACTTGAATAGAAAAGTAGGACACATGTGTTACGTCTTTGGAAAAAAACAGTGTCGTGTATACCTAGAAATATTTCAGTGGTTTGGAGTTTTAGAGACGGAACTTGATATCACAACTCGTCGATTTGATTAAATCCTTGTTCAACATAATGCGGATGTTTGTCGGTGAATTTGGTATATTTAATAGGGTTATCTGGTATGCAGTAAATACCTGGTCACATGAAACTCTCACTAATTATAACAAGTTCAGTTCATCACCAGAGATATAGAAAATATCCATGAATTAGTACAGTACCGTACTAGTTTTACGCATATTTGTAAAGCATGACATTACTCTGTAGATTTATGAAAAAGAGACAGACAGCTGAGGGTCAATTACTGGCTGATGCAGATACAACAACATTTTCCCAGGTAGACGGCAGATTTGTGATCAAAATCGAGGCCGGGCTACGTCGTGGGTAAACTGAGACAGTCACGTGGTTGTGTATGAAGAAGGGGATGGCTCCTATAAATAGTGATCCAATGAGAATACTCGTCTTAATTTGTTAAAATGGCGCGGGTCGAAAGACCAATCGCTGGAGAAGAGACAGCTGGAACAACACACTGATACGGTCTGTTAATATCTTGATTTAACAGAGGGTCCTACAGTCTGGAGTGATTATAGGATCTAAACTAATTAATTCTACGCATTGCATACTTTTTGAAACTTTTTTTTGAAAACAATATTTTTATGTAAAAAAATCTATATATTTACTAAACGTCGTAGTATCACTGACAAAAGGTATACATATGAAATAGAGGCCTGTCCAGTCCAACAGCTGATAGGAATAATCAGCCAATGACTCGGACAATGAACGATCATCAGTCACTCGTAGAATGAACGATCATCGCCATGACTCGGAGAATGAACGATCATCGCCATGACTCGGAGAATGAACGATCATCGCCATGACTCGGACAATGAACGATCATCGCCATGACTCGGAGAATGAACGATCATCGCCATGACTCGGAGAATGAACGATCATCGCCATGCCTCAGACAATGAACGATCATCGCCATGACTCGGACAATGAACGATCATCGCCATGACTCGGAGAATGAACGATCATCGCCATGACTCGGAGAATGAACGATCATCGCTATGACTCGGAGAATGAACGATCATCGCCATGACTCGGAGAATGAACGATCATCGCCATGACTCGGAGAATGAACGATCATCGCCATGACTCGGAGAATGAACGATCATCGCCATGTCTCGGAGAATGAACGATCATCGCCATGACTCGGAGAATGAACGATCGTCGCCATGACTCGGAGAATGAACGATCATCGCCATGACTCGGAGAATGAACGATCATCGCCATGACTCAGACAATGAACGATCATCGCCATGACTCGGACAATGAACGATCATCGCCATGACTCGGAGAATGAACGATCATCGCCATGACTCGGAGAATGAACGATCATCGCCATGACTCGGAGAATGAACGATCATCGCCATGACTCGGAGAATGAACGATCATCGCCATGACTCGGAGAATGAACGATCATCGCCATGACTCGGAGAATGAACGATCATCGCCATGACTCGGACAATGAACGATCATCGCCATGACTCGGAGAATGAACGATCATCGCCATGACTCGGAGAATGAACGATCATCGCCATGCCTCAGACAATGAACGATCATCGCCATGACTCGGACAATGAACGATCATCGCCATGACTCGGAGAATGAACGATCATCGCCATGACTCGGAGAATGAACGATCATCGCTATGACTCGGAGAATGAACGATCATCGCCATGACTCGGAGAATGAACGATCATCGCCATGACTCGGAGAATGAACGATCATCGCCATGACTCGGAGAAGGAACGATCATCGCCATGTCTCGAGAATGAACGATCATCGCCATGACTCGGAGAATGAACGATCGTCGCCATGACTCGGAGAATGAACGATCATCGCCATGACTCGGAGAATGAACGATCATCGCCATGCCTCAGACAATGAACGATCATCGCCATGACTCGGACAATGAACGATCATCGCCATGACTCGGAGAATGAACGATCATCGCCATGACTCGGAGAATGAACGATCATCGCCATGACTCGGAGAATGAACGATCATCGCCATGACTCGGAGAATGAACGATCATCGCCATGACTCGGAGAATGAACGATCATCGCTATGACTCGGAGAATGAACGATCATCGCCATGACTCGGAGAATGAACGATCATCGCCATGACTCGGAGAATGAACGATCATCGCCATGACTTCGAGAATGAACGATCATCGCTATGACTCGGAGAATGAACGATCGTCGCCATGTCTCGGAGAACAAACGATCATCGCCATGACTCGGAGAATGAACGATCGTCGCCATGACTCGGAGAACGATCATCGCCATGACTCGCAGAATGAACGATCATCGCCATGACTCGGAGAATGAACGATCATCGCCATGACTCGGAGAATGAACGATCATCGCCATGACTCGGAGAATGAACGATCATCGCCATGACTCGGAGAATGAACGATCGTCGCCATGACTCGGAGAATGAACGATCATCGCCATGTCTCGGAGAATGAACGATCATCACCATGACTCGGAGAATGAACGATCGTCGCCATGACTCGGAGAATGAACGATCATCGCCATGACTCGGAGAATGAACGATCATCGCCATGACTCGGAGAATGAACGATCATCGCCAAGCGAAATACAGTTTCAACTATGATAACCTACAGGTCAATATAATTCGAATTCGAATACTTTTGTGGGCAGCAAAGCGAGATGCCGGTCAACACCTGGAGACAACCAGACCAGTGCATCTTCACACACAGGTCGATTTATCCGTTCGCACTTTAAATGGCCTTGATATACCAGCCCACTGGCTCATGTTCAAATTAATTTAGAAACAGACACGAAACGACATTGACCTCGAATCCATTTGAATTTCAAAAGTACATGTATGTATGGGATATTGATGGACTGCCCTATGTATCTAACGATCGAACTTACCGCCATATTAGGAATGACCTAACCACTGAGAGAATACCGTACACACCAATCTCAGTAAACTCAGATATAATATTACGGAATATTATATCTGAATTCAGCCCTTTATAAATCACATGCGAATCTGAAACTATGCATTTGTTAGCCAATCAGGTGGCTAGCTCGTTGAAATCGCGCCAACAGTAATTACACACGGTCAACCTGTAACCATCTGGGTCATCTATACGCGGTAAGACTGGCCCTGAGATCGTGTGTATCCATTTTGAGCCTACTTTCGGCAACTGCAAGAGGGAATTTCCAGAAATCGATACCACATGAGTTTGTCAGCCAATCAGCTAAAGTTTACCGACGTCATTCCAATGTACCCTCCATTTTCGAGTCATGTGATGTCCTACTTGTTCAAAATTGCAGATCTACCACACCTCTTGGATAATACGAAAGTTAATCAAACCTATATGTTTTGTAAGCCCAGGCAATATCTGTTTCCGAAGGGATATGATAATCTGTAATTTATCAGATTTCTCAGATTTCTCGAGTCTGTCCTCCGCCGGATGAGGGCCGAACAGAACACGATAAAGTACCGAATATCGCTCCGCAATAATGGAGACACACGATTCGCAAGCCATCTTGTGAATGGCGAAGTGTACGCAAATGACACACGGTAGCACGTGGACTAATATATAAACATTATCCAGAAACAGTACCCACATATGGCATCATTCTTTGACAGTGTGAGTGAATATCAAAGAGTTTACTCCCGCCGAAGTCTGGCTTTGTTAGGTGGTAGGAAATATCAAAAGATTGTGCTGCGCGAAGATGTGCAATAATGGTGCAATAAAGACAAGTGATATCAAGGAAGCACCTAGTTGTGAGCTGTGTATGAAGATGGTGTAAAACACGTGATTACCGGTATTTAAGCCACATGGCTCTCGTTCTAATTCGCGCACGTTGATGCCCACTAATATGAATCCTCTCAAAAACAGGGTATTTACCATCACCGACTTTATACACAGTACATGTAGGCCCCTAGGCTTTCATAGAAATCCGTGTGATAGGGCACTGGCTAAAAATATCATCCTCGCGAGCCAGTTTAACGACCGATCCGTTACGGTTATAACTTTCCTGGACCTCATCAATACATCAATTCCTGTAATTAAACAGTATCACTTTCCGTATACAACCTGTATAAACATATCTGATATCCGAACAATTATAGGCGGTGACAATTCGGTATTTCCCGGTTCGTCAGCTTTGGAAGGGGTCCGTATGGAGAGGGTTATTTCCATCTTCACATACACTCTAAAGAAACTGGAGTGAACTGTTTCACTCAAGTTTGAGTGAAATGTACCTGTTCACTCAAACTTGAGTTACTTTTCATTCAACTTGAGTTAAAACCACTCAAGTTCACTCAACTTGAGTTGGATCAATTTCCACTCTCATGCTTGAGTGAATGTCACTCAAGTTGAGTGCATTTAACTCAAGTTGAGTGAAAAGTAACTCAAGTTGAGTGAAAATCTCACCCAAGTATTGAGTGACAGAACGTTGGTGTAGTATTTAACTCGAAATCTGAAGATGGGTTATTTCTACCGGGCACACTTTATATGTACAAAAATGATGTCAGAGTCTGGAGTACTATATAGTACGAAAATGAATCAGTGATACTGGGCGTTGTTTTTAGTTAGGTTTAGCGTTTATGTATAATCTGTCATCTTCATTTTGTCCAGTCAATTTCTACGTTCCCACTTCGAACCTGCCTTGATTTATCTGACCCCTTCAGCGTTCAAGATCCGAGGTGTAAATTTCACCAGCTATTGCGAGTGAAGTCACATAGAGTGACACCATCCTCTATTAGCGGCGTCCTTCCTCCTAAAACCCGGCGCACACGAGAGAAATCAGCTGAGCTAACGGCCTCAATTGCCTCTCAGCTCAGGGGCTAGCTCTCGTATGGTTTCAGCGCACACGGTGAGCAAAAGTTTCATGAAATTGATTTCAGTTCCCGCATAACGTTTTCTTCAAGAACATTTTGGAAGAGTCGTGCGTATGAATCGCATGAAAATAACATGCGATTCATTGGCCGGTTCAATAAAACTGCTGAGCTGTTGGCTTGCGTTCGCCGCACACGCTGAGGATTTGGCCTCGCGAGGCGAAATTATCAAACAAGTTTGATATTTTTCCCCCGGCCTCGCGAGGCCAAAAACTCACCAAAAACTGCCCGCACACGAGAGCTAGCCCCTAAGCTGACTGGCAATTGAGGCCGTCAGCTCAGCTGATAGCTCTCGTGTGCGCCGGGCTTAATATGGTGCCCACTAATTAGGTCAGCCAATCAATAACGCTCTTGTGTGATCCATTACGAATTTCAAATGTTTTTGAGGTCAGTGACGTCTCGTGTCTATTTATAAGTTATTTGAACATTGAAGGGGTCCAGATATATCAAGGGAAGTTCGAAGTGGGAACGTAGAAATTGGCTGGATAAAATGAAGATGATAATCTGTCAACACATCATGTATGTGTGTGAGATTAACAGCAAGGAATACGGAAACCGCTACATCCCAAAACAGGCAATCCATTCAGCGAGATCTCGTGGCACCCAGCGCATGCACTGGCGCCTGGTATCACAATAACAAAATCGTGTGATAGTTTGTTTGGACTCGAGGCCGAGATATCTGTAAATAAAGCCAAACCATGTACGTATTTAAATTATGTAGGTTTCACAGTTCTACCGAGAGTTTTAATAAATATTCCTGTCGTAATGTAGGTAATACATCCGACTAAGCCGAACATGTTATTGTGGCACGATAAGCCGTACATGTTATTGTGGCACGATACACCGTACATGTAAAAGTGGCATGATACCAAAAGTTCGTGCAGCGTTGCCGACCCAGCTGAAACCAACTCGCTGGAAAGCAATATATATCAGGCTGTTCCATGAACCTGTCCGAGTCTTCTTTGAAAGTCAATTCGTTTAAGTTTTGGACCATCTTCACATTTTAAAGTTAAATACTACACTAACGTTCCGTCATTTACCTTGACTTAACGAATAGAGTAAACTGTTCAGACCGGGAAACGCACGTGATGTCATAAAGCCAATCAAGATAGGAGCTTGCCAACACCGAGCAGCTAGGATTTTCTTTGATGTCTGCCCGTGTGATCTCCAAATATGGCAAGTGGTGGGTGTATTGATGTTAATTTCCTTCGAATAGCCAATCAAATTTGAATTTTAACGAGGTCATACATTGCACTTCTCCTAATATTGACCACGGAATATTTATAGAGCTATGACATCACCAGACCTGTATTCTGATCAGATAATGTGTTACGTTCAGCCAACGCAACACGTGTAGTGTTAGACTTGGTTAAGCGAAGATGGTTCTGGACGAGATGATCGAGATTAAAGTTCAAACCAAATAGGACTAGCTTTATGTCGTTACTGTGCTACCAGGCGCCCGTGCGTGTGTGATTTTTTTCCAGTGAAGTGACACAACAAATTCCGGGACGTGTCAACACTACACCAGATAAACCGCCGGGTTTTCAATATTTATTCAGTGTCATTCTGGGAAATATAATAATAACACGGATGTTATTGTGCTATCCAGAATAACATTTCATAGAAATTACGTGAACTAGTAACGTTCGTGAAGTTAGAGAGCAGTTCACAGTTCACAATTCAGTCGGCGATTCAGTCGACCAGTGATTATTTGGAATATGAATAACCCATCCATTGACGAACAAAGATAGCTTTCTAAACTATAGTAAAGGGGAATATATATACAGTCTGGCAATGAACAACATAGACATGTACATGTATAGACAGGATCGATAAATGCTATATAGAGTGAACTGACCCAGTGACTCCGGTGACATAAGTATTGATCGGACACGGTAAAACATTCGTGGCTGCTTTACAGGATTATTCACCGCCATTGAGACAGGTTCAATTCGCACGTCTTGATACATTAAATATTTATATAACTCCATGTCGGACGTCTGTATCGTTTGTTTGGTTTGAGGTAAAACCCAGACACATTGACGAGAAGGATGGAGCTGGATTTTATGCAAGAGAAATATATCAAGGCGGATGTGTAATGTTAAGAGATGCACGTGTTAAAGCAACGACGAAAATACCTAAAATATTAACACGGGATGAAACATTGAATTATATTCTGTGGTTCTCAGGCTACATCTTATCCAGGCTTTCTTAATATTAGATGCATTCGATAGGACGAGAATAGACTCGCACTCGGATAAACAGTCTACCAATAATACGCTCCTTCGTAGTTCTACCAATCTGGGTAATAAACGTTACCATTAATCCTTCAGTTCAACGAATGCATGACCAAAACACGTTCACTAAATCCGACTCCTGTCTCCATTAATCCGACTCCTGTCTCCATTAATCCGACTCCTGTCTCCATTGATCCGTCTCCATTAATCCGACTCCTGTCTCCATTGATCCGACTCCTGTCTCCATTGATCCGACTCCTGTCTCCATTGATCGGACTCCTGTCTCCATTAATCCGACTCCTGTCTCCATTGATTTGGGGATTTTTGTAATAATTTACACAGTAAATCATCGATCAAATGGTTTCAAATCAGCCGCACCGTGTTAACCCTACCTGGCCCAGGGTGGGGGGGGACTTTTCTCTGCTGCTCCGAAACGACAAACCGAGGATGCTGAAACTTGGTGACTTTTAACCTTATCTTATTGGGGTCATTTTGAGCCTAATTTCATATACCCCCGGGCAGAGGGTCATGGGTAAATTCAAAGTGGCGGCCATGTGGCATCCGCGAAAGTCGTGTTTTTCAATCTTTTCGCTCCATTTTTCACACTTTCCTTGCCTAAAAGGCCTTGACAGCATTTTATTCATACAAAACTAATTATTCTCTATTTTATTAAAAAAAATTCGAGAGAAAAATCGACCCCAAAAAGGCCGAAAAATGGCTTCCGAGAAGATGACGTCACTGTGACGTCATCGTGGCGGCCATCTTGGATTTTTCTACATTTCCCGGTACAGCTTGAACCCAAAAATACTGTGTGGTAAGTTTCAGCGCTCTAGCCTTAGTAGTAGAGAAAATATATAGGGGGGGGGGGGGGGGGCACGTTTTATCTCTGGAGGGCCTCGGGGAAGAACAATTTTTGTAACTGGCAGAGTTACTCTCGATAAATAAAGTTATATATAACTTGTTTTTCCCTGAAACAATTGAGCAGTGGTATGAAACAATGGAATATGTACACCTATCTTATATTTGACAGATCAAGTTCTCTTGCATCTTGAAACAATAATAATAGCTATTTCTTTAAAATAATAATAATGACAATAATAAATTCTTACCTCTGGGAATGCCTTCAAAAGTCCATAGCTAAGGATGCCTCGTGCTTTCTTAATGTTGAGGTGCTTGGACATGATGGGTTGGTAAATATCCGATGGCGAGACAGGAAAATACAACTGAAATCAAAGTGAAGATGACTGAGAGTACGCAAACATTCTCTGCTGGGTATTGAACAACATGATCTCAGAATTTAGAAATTTAGGATTTAGAAAAGGCAATATCCCTAAATAAACGAACCCAGGTGAAAATCTGAGACCAACGATCGACAACATCCACACTGCGCTGTGTATTTTTTTCAGTGTCTGTATCATAAAGTCGAGCTCTAAAGAAATGAATATTTCACAGTATGGGTATTGTGGTAAAGTGCTAATTCTGTGTACCGGGAGGTAATTGTTGTTCCGAAACCGCACAACATTGCGTAATTATATTACCCGCATGCTTTACGTCACTAAAAAACTAGTCCGAATATCACACTGTCATTTAAAAAGGAGAACAACGAATGTTTTACCTTCTTATGCGAGTAATGATGAAGTAGCGGATGCCTAGATTAGATGATCTAACGCGCGTCAACCACGCCAGATAAAATAAGTACAAAGTCTGTAATATGTCTGCACAAGGTAAATGTAGATAGCATTAAAATATACAGTGTGACCTAACTGTCATTTGAGGTACGGTACATTATGTCACAGCTGCATTCATTTCATCTCGAGTGAAATTAATCATGTAATTAGCTAAATGAAATAAAATGAGACTGAATATTTTTAAAATGGTGTTTAGGATTACACGATAATTATATAATAATTTAAAATCATACCTTTTTCTCCTCGGAGTAAAGGTTAATCCCAGTGGGTTATAACGCTATTAGCTGTCACACGCGCTTGTAGTGTTCGAATGTCCGGGCCATGCGCGGAGGTGCCCCATTAAGAATCCGAGTGTACGTGAAACGGATCACGTACACAGACGAACAGTTCGATAGGGAATCCCCCACAAGTCCGGTCATTCTCGTCTCGCGAGACTCCCTACTGCGAGCTTTGGTCTCCCGCGGGTAGACACGGCTCTCTTTGAGAACGAAGTCCGGTCTGACTTTGGTGGATAGCAAGCAGGAGATTCCTGACGTCATCATGTCTGTGAGATTCCTGCCCATACAGCCATTTATATCCAGTCTGCTTTGTTTAGTGGTATTTTCTGCCGAATCGTTAAGCGTAAACGTCCCGTAGCATCGATCGATTCAATCAGCGCCTGGCTGGTTGCCAGTATAAAATGCCCATGGCGGCCAACCTATTTGGCTTTATTCACTAGGCACGCTGTATAATCAAGTTGCACCATTTGCAGATACAGACTGAACAGGAAGAAAATGTTACCGGTACTTAATTGCAATACAAGTTAAATTGTAATAAGGGTTGAAGTCAAGCTTATTTTATGATGATATGATATGCACCGTGAACGGTATATACCAGAGTATTACTGGAGGCACCCGACTTATGAACAATTAATTAGTTTAATCACTTCTGACTCGGTGACTGTTATTAAAAATGTGTCACTGTTTATTACAAAATCGTTCAAAGTGAGAAATGTGTGTCTTTATGGACCTTAATTTAACGACTTCCTCCCAAACACAAATGTTAACCTCAGTTTTACTGATTAGTATTTTGCAGATATGTAAACCGGTCTGATATCTGTATCATGTATTTAGTCTATGACTGCCACTTCGTCATCTGTATATCATGTTCTTGTATGGTTTCGCTCATGGGCCAGTTGGCCTTTTGCAATAAATAAATATATATTTTATTATGTGTCATGTTTATGTATCGCCATAACAATATAGACCTACCATCGTGTGATCAGCGCCTTCATATATTGTATTGTATATGCCCGAGACCTCCATATCAGCCAGACGGCCCAACCTGTAACCATATCTGGGTCATCTATACCATTAAGATGCAGAAATGGTTAATTATTATTGTCTCGCATGCTATTTAGCAGATCTGCTACTTCGCAAATGATTTCTAAAATCAGTGATATTTAGAAAGGGGTGTGCTACTTTGAAGATAATTTCTAGGATTACTGCTAGTTAGCACTTTGACTTGCCTGTTCCCAAAGAAAATATATTGCATAATTAGTACAAATGCTAAATATTTTATATTATTTTCTAAATTGCAGCCAGAAGAAATGTTCAATATATATGATAACTCGGAAACGCAAATTGTCGCACTACCTCTCCCGAAAGAATATATATTGTATAATTAGCACAAATGCTAAATATTGAATATTTCTTCTAAATTGCATTCTCATGGCATCAAATTGTATATCCCCTATTGTCGTATATACCCTCTAAAGTCAAAGTGGGGCTAATTGCGGCGCGCAGCTTTTCTGCGCATGGCCCTCGCCCAATCAACAGACTCCGTTACTAAATGAAGCGAGCTTGTTGAGATTACCGAATGGGGCCGATGATTTCCGAAAAGCTCAGCGTAACTCCGTTGAGCCAATCAACATAGGCGTTGTATATCGACGAGAACGAACAGCGGCAAATCTTTGAGGGGCGCCCTGTTTAAAAAACCCGGATTGGTATGTGCGATCTGTCAGTTAATTTCCATAATGAATGAGCAAGTAAATGTACTTCGAGCCCTGGGATTTACTGCCACATATCTTGGACTTTGCGATTGCAATAAAGACAAACTACGGGAGAGACCTTATTCATTTGTATTCTCAAGCCTCCAATTACTGTTAAACCAGGAAGAGAACCGCGATTTGCTAATTAAACACGGGAAAACTACGGCGGCTATTGTCACCGACGAGGCTCATATGGTGATTCGATGATAAGTTTATAAACAGGTAAATTATGTTAATAAAATAATAATAATAAATTAATATATAAATTTTAATACTGAAAATTGTGATAATACTGTTATTGTCATTTCTTAATTCAAAGCCAATATATTTGATAAACATTTTTTAGTTTGAGCAAATTTAAATAAGTTTGATAAAAAATTGCCATTTGAAGAAAAATTGAAAATCAATTATTAAATTAAATCACAGTTGCACAGTTGCTAAATTGAAAGCCGTTATTTTCTGACCAAATTTTCTGAAAGACGCACGGTTGTTGATTGTCTGCATGGTCACATCTACCACATACATGCTTGATCCATTTTCCAGGGTCATTATTAGTTAATGCTTACAATAGCTCTCAGCGTGAATCGGAATGCCAGCCTGTCAAATGTTGTTCACAATACGACGGCCCGTCTCCACGCGGTGATCAGCTGTAGTGACGTAGTCAGTCGGAAAATATAACACGCTCTTTTAATGGCTCAACAGAAAAGACGCAATGCGGCTGCGCGCCAGGCAATTGAATAGGGGTGAAGTCAAGAGTCTTGTTTACCGACGGGTTGGATGTTACAAACTCTGACGTTGGGAGAATGCTAAATTGCAGCCATGATAAATATTGAATATTTCTTCTAAATCGCAGCTCCCAATTGTCCGACTGTCTCTCCTTAAAGAAAATATATTGTATAATTAACACAAATACTACATAACTTGTATTGGCTGGTGAATAAGGATGTTAAGGCAGTCCCAAGTACACTTTCTTTGCTGTCCTGTGCAACTCCTCTGACAATAACAGGGATTATTCTATCGTTCTTCCTGCATTCTCAAAGAGAGCCGTGTCTACCCGCGGGAGCAAAGCGACTCTCATGTAAACTGGTGACATTTTTGAATCTCCAATCTCAAAGCGAGACAGCATGACATCACTCGCTCGACCGGGACTATTCTCCCTTGGGTAGACACGCAAAATGGTACATCTTCAGAAAATTTATGACCTAACCCAAAGATCACAAGATCATTATTGTTTAGCATCATCAGATAAACAAGAATAGTACGATCAGACAACATGCAGGCGAAAATACGATATAATTGACGTAATTCGTTGTTTTCCGCGTTTCAATGGTTGATCTTCAATGCAGAATCTAGGTCAACTAAATTTATGTCTGCTGCTTCAAACGAGTAGGCCATAAATAAAGTTCAACGTTAGTAGTATATAAAAGCTAAATTCCCTCGCATTGACCTACTTTTGAGGCGGAACTGGGGCGGGATTTCCCAGTGGGGGTTTCCCAGTGGGGGTTTCCCCATGACGATCACGTGATCAAGGCATGTACTGAGAATCCGTCACAGAGCTCTCGTCCAATCAGAAGCGAGTATTTCAAATACGTCACAGAGCTCTCATCCAATCAGAAGCCGTCATTTGTTTTTTAAATAGTTCCTAAGCATCAATGGCCTGTACAGGGTCCTCGACAATATCGCCATCTATTTGCCTATGTTAAATGGCAAGTGGGGAACCCTCGGTTTCACCATACAATGAAAGGGTCCCAGTGGGAATTGAACCCGGGTCGTTTTATCAAGAGGCAGACACGTTATCCATTAGGCTACGAGTCATATGCTACAAACCAATGTTGAAGATAGCATATATATGTCTACTACCAATGTTAATGTATACGGGCAATACCTAAATAGACGTTTTGTGACCTAGGGGAGCTACTAATGGTCCGATTGGGTCGAGTGAGGTATCAACGTGAAGCACTCGTGAAGGGGCATCTGATGGGCTGGGTGTGGGGTTGAAATATCGGCATTCTGCGCATGCGCGGTGGCCCAAGGGTATGAAAATAGCCGTGTTGGAGCTAGGGGAGCCCTTAGTGGACCAATGGGGTCGAGTGAGGTATCAAAGTGAAGCATTCGTCAAGGAGCATCTGATGGGCTGGGTGCGGGGTTGACATAGGGTCATTCTGCGCATGCGCGGTGGCCCAAAGGTATGGAAATAGACGTTTTGGAGCTAGGGGAGCCCCTAGTGGACCAATGGGGTCGAGTGAGGTATCAAAGTGAAGCATTCGTGAAGGGGCATCTGATGGGTTGGGTGTGTGGTAGGAATATCATTCTGCGCATGCGCAGACGCAATGCGGAGCTCTCGTCCAATCAGAAGCGAGTATTTCAAATCCGTCACAGAGCTCTCAGCCAATCAGAAGCGAGTATTTTGACCCGGTGCATTATGGGCCATATCCAAGATGGCCGCACGTATGTTCAAGATGGCGGCACATCCGGTGTCGAAAACTGGCCATTTCGTCGGGATGTGGTCACCTAGTGTCGAAAACTGGACCTTGTATGGGTCCTGCTAGACGTTTTGGAGCTAGGGGAGCCCCTAATGGGCCGATGGAGTTGTATGAGGTATCAAAGTGAAGTATATTTCAAGCATGGGTGGGTGCATGTAAAATTTTTCCTGAAAAAATACGGAACACGGACTTTATTCTAAATTACGTGAAAATGCCTATATGGGGTATGGGGGGTATAGGACCATCCTGGGAAACTTACTTCTCGACACTTGCGGTATAGGTTGTGGGGTCTCGTTTTCTTAGTCTCGTCAAGACAAACATGATAGGAAGTGTTCCGGAGCGAATCGGTGAAATTTTTGGAAAAGTACCATATAGCCCATATAGTCCCATACTGGGGTATAGGATCAATGTTTGTCCTGGGAAACGTACTTCTATACATTTGCGGTAGGGTTGTTTGGATTTGTTTTTCACGTCTCCTCATTTAGAACATGATAGGAAGTGTCCCGGAGCGAATCGGTGAAATTTTTGAAAAAAGTCACCGAGGCCTGGGTAGGCCCATAGGCCTACACTGCATGGCTATGGGTGTATAGGCCCATACGGGGTGGACATGTTGGAGTCTAGGTGAGTCCCTAATGGTCCAATGGGGTCGAGTGAGGTCTTATTTTGAAGCTCTCGTGGAGGAGCACTCGACTACACTAATGGTTGGCCCGTGTTTAATAGTCTGCGCATGCGCAGCCTGGCCCGTAGTATAGAAAGTAGGCATTTTGGGGGGTATGTGGGTGTGTGTTTGGGTTAGAGATGGGCTATTCACGGTTCGAATGGGTCGTGTGAGGTATCAATGTGAAGCTTGTGTGGGGTAGAGTCAGAATGGCGTGTTTTTAAATGCAAGTCGCGTCAATCTGCGCATGCGCAGTCTGGCCGTAGTAGAGAAATCAGGCATTTTGGGGGTATGTGGGTGTGTGTTTGGGGTAGAGGTGGACCGCTATGGGTCCGAATAGGTCGTGGAAGGTGTCAAAGTGAAGCTTGTGTGGGTTAGAGTCAGAATGGTGTGTTTTTAAGTGCAAGTCGCGTTAATCTGCGCATGCGCAGTTGGTTGTAGTAAGTAAAGTGACCATTTTGGGGCAGTACATGAAGGTATTTGGGGTCGACATGGGCTATTCACGGTTCGAATGCGTCCTGGAAGGTGTCAGCTTGTAGCTCTCGGGGTGTAGACCCCGATTTGAGGTCTGTTCACGTCACCTGTGACGTCATCGGTGACGTCATCAGTACGAGTAGTAAGTAAAGTGGGTATTTTGGGGCAGTGAAAGGAAGGTATTTGGTGTAGAGATGGACCATCCTTGGTCCGAATGCGTCCTGGGAGGTGTCATTTTGTAGGTCTCAGGGTGTAGACCCCGATTTGGGGGCTGTTCACAGCATCTGTGACGTCATTGGTGACGTCATCAGTACGAGTAGTAGCGAAAGTGAGCATTTTGGGGCAGTGAAGGAAGGTATTTGGGTAGAGATGGACCATCCTTGGTCCGAATGCGTCGTGTGGGGTGTCATCTTGTAGTTTTCGGCGTGCAGACCTCGATTTGAGGCATGTTCGCGTCATCTGTGACGTCATTGGTGACGCCATCAGTAGGAGTAGTAGCGAAAGTGAGCATTTTAGGGCAGTGAAAGGAGGTATTTGGTGTAGAGATGGACCATCCTTGGTCAGAATGCGTCCTGTGGGCTGTCATCTTGTAGCCTTCGGACACCTATGACGTCACTGCTGACGAAATCAGTAGGAGTAGTAGCGAAAGTGAGCATTTTGGGGCAGTGAAAGGAGGTATTTGGTGTAGAGATGGACCACCCTTGGTCAGAATGCGTCCTGTGGGCTGTCATCTTGTAGCATTCGGGTGGAGATCACGATTTGGGGGAAGTCCACAGCATCTGTGACGTCATTGCTGACGAAATCAGTAGGAGTAGTAGCGAAAATGAGCATTTTGGGGCAGTGAAAGGAGGTATTTGGTGTAGAGATGGACCATCCTTGGTCAGAATGCGTCCTGTGGGCTGTCATCTTGTAGCCTTCGGACACCTTTGACGTCATTGGTGACGTCATCAGTAGGAGTAGTAGCGGAAGTGAGCCTTTCGGGGTAGTGAAGGATGATATTTGGTGTGGAGATGGACGATTCGCGGTGCGAATGCGTCATGGGAGGTGTCATGTTGTAGCTCTTGGCGTGTAGATCCCGATTTGAGGGATATCCACAGCATCTGTGACGTCATTGGGGACGTCATCAGTACGAGTAGTAGCGAAAGTGGGCATTTTTTAGCAGTGAACGATGTTACTTGGTTTAGAGATGGGCCACCCGCGGTACGAATGCGTCGTGTGAGGTGTCATCTTGAAGCAACGCCCACCAACGCCATTCTCAATGCTTTAACGCCCTGGTGAAATAGCTCAGAAGCTCTGATATTCCATGGAATTGTCACTAATTCTTCGAAATGCAGTGACGTCCGTCACGCCCGTCGTTACACCTTCACACTCTAACATAACGCCATGATATAGACCGGAGAGAGAACAACAACAGCAACAACAACAAGGATGACACATGAGAGAACAACAACAACAAGAAGTTTTTTCATATAGTTTATTCTCCCCAATGTTACATCATACCCACGCTGGGGGGAGCCGCGTTGGGTATATTCACAATTCAAGAAGATTCTTGTCCAATCAGAGGCCACCATTTGCATGTTTCATATTCGTTCCTGTCCTTTAGATGTATTCTTGTCCAATCAGAAGTCTCCATTTCAGAAAGTTCCATCTTCGGCCATGTTCGCTCTGAACCGTTTTTTCTAATCATCGTCGGGCAGGTCAGGATACCGTTGAGGCCACATATCCTCAGATAGTTGTTTGTGCATTCTGAGTATCTATCACTGCATGGGTGAATACTTTCATCCGATGGGGTGGTGGTCAGTTTAACCACGAAGAACGTAACATTGGTCACCCTCTCCACTTGCCATTTTGTGTTTTGTCGTTGTTGTCGTACCCATTCCAAACTATCCAAGTTTTCTAATTTTTCCAGCATCGTCTCCAGTGACGCACGATGGATAATGGTGAAAGGCTGGTCCAACACCCGGGTATTATTGCTGGGATAATAATAACGGAGCTGGTCTGTCTTTTTATGGCGAAGAATGTATCCAAAAGTGAAATTTAACTTGAAGGCTGTATCTTGGTCGTTGAATATGGCTTCCACGTAGCTACGTAGACGGATGTTTTCTTCCAACCGGAAATTATATAAGTCCAATATCGGGCGATGCCGATGAAAACAGTGTCGGATCATGGACCAATGGCGTCGATACATCTCACTCACTGGATGATCTTCGGGTAGGAGATCGCTGGGAACATCCACCGCATCTTTCAGAAAATGTTCGATGTTGTCAGCCGTATGACTCGAAACCGTAACGGTGAGGTCCGGCTGGAAATCCAGGCTCTTCTGAACTGTGGGTATAGGCGGGCTCTCCGTCATCGCATCACCAGTGGCGTTCGTCTCCCCGGGCTCATCTTCACTGGGTCTGACCTTCCGCGGCTCCTCTTCAGTGGAAAGTTGTCGCCCAAACCGTAGAGATGGGGCATGAATCAAACGCTGATGGCGTCTTAACTGATTGCGTCGTTTGAAGAGTTGACCACAATCCTTACAGTGTTCCGTCGCGCCCTCGTGGAATGAGCGTTCGTGGCG